>JAOXOE010050828.1:0-35134 GCA_028565055.1 Phoeniculus purpureus | reverse complement strand
GGACCCCCAAAATCTGTCTGGCCCACTCCACCTACTCAACCTGCTCCCTGCGGCAGCCACCTCTCTCCTTCACTTCCGGACACCCCCAGAACCTCTGCCCCTCCTCACACAGCACAGGAGGGGAATGTGAACATTCCTGCAGCCAACACAAGTTAATTCCTTGTATGCTAGAAGAGAGTTTGATGCAGGAATACCATGAGCAAACACGGTTTCACCAAATCCAGAACACTGAGCCAGAGGCAGGTCTGACCCAGAGCTGGGAGGAAACTTCTTCCAGGAGCCATGCCAGCAGCCCCATTGAGCACTTCTCCAGGCTCAAACCACAAAAAAACCAAATATAATTTTAGGAGGAATTTCTTTACTAAAAGGATAATCAGGCATTGGAACAGCCTGCCCAGGGAGGTGGTTAGAGTCACAATCCTTGGAGGTGTTTAAGAGAAGAGTAGATGTTACGTTGAAGGACATAGTGTAATGGTGCTGATAGGGCTAGGAAGAGGTTGAACTTGATGATCTTGAAGGTCTCTTCCAACCAAAATGGTTGTATGATTTTATGATCCTATGAATTGGGAAAAAAAACCAACAACATTCCAAAGGAACAAAAGGTAATTTTGGTTTTGAGGTTTTTTTGTTTTGATAACTTGTCTCCCCACATCTCTCCTCATAACTGATACCAGAACAAGCCTCCCTGTGGGAGAATATTTGTTCACACATCTTACAAACAAAACTTGGAAAACAGTGTGGATTGTCCTGTGAAAAAACGGAGTTTTGTTTAAAGTTTTTGGTACTTTAAAGAAAAGGAATAAAATCATGGTAGTAAAAATAGCTGGAATCACAAAGAAAAGCACTGTGAAAATGTCATCTGAATGGATGCAGGGCATTTAAGTAACATTATTTCTAATATTTTCCTTGTCAAGTAACAAAACATTATGTAAATATTACTAGGTCACAACCAGTTACCCAGTGTTCAGCCTGAGTCACCTTGGATGGTGAAGACTGACCTGCTCATAAAGGCAAACTTCAATAAACGTGGAAATTTGGTAGTGTATAATCCTTTTAGTAGGCAATACAAAGGACAGTAAATTCAGTGAAACCTGTCAGTTCTTCAAAGAAATAATACTGAAAGCACAAAGTAGCATTAAAAACTTAAAGTTTAGTAGATCAGTTTGTGTAAACTACGAATTCTTGATTGGCTCAAAATATAAGAAAGAAACATTTTGAAAATAAAATTAGGAGAGATTACTAAGGGAAAAAAAACCCTAGGCATAGAAGAAAAAAATTGAAAGGTCAAGACACTAATGAGATGCAATTAGCAAAACAAATCTGATGAGAAATCAATTTCTAAGTATTAGAGGGAGACTAAAGAAAGCATTTTTCTGCTACTAATCAGGACAGAAAGTTATTCACAGATAACACAAGAAGGCTGAAGCTTTTAATGACTTTCTTTTTTGCATCAATCTGCATTAGAACCACCCATGAAGGAGAAGTGCCTGGCATTATTAATATCAGCCACAAAAGGGAAAGATCTCAACAAGAAACAGGAAATACATGAGTTTCAATGTGATGTGATGGACTTTGTCCGAGGATACTGGCTGATGCAGTAAAAAATCTGTTAGCTATGATCTCTGACAACTGTTGGGAGACAGCTACAGTTCCAAATGATTTGAGAAAAAAGAATAACAAAAAATCATGTATGGAAAACGAGAGAAAAGAAGAAGCCAGAGAATAATCCAGCTGTTAGTCTGACTTCATTCTTCAGAATAAAATTAGGGTTTTTCTTATTAAAAACCCCCCAAACTTCCTATCAGCAGTGTGAAAACGATAAGGAGATGCATGACATTCTATGTAGGTTTGTCAAGAATAAATTGTACTAAACCAATCTGCTCTCCTGGTCTTTGAATAAGAGTATAGGTAGTTGTCACGGATAAGGAAGCAGTGTTGTAGAGGACAAAACTGGAGCTGCATTACATATAAAAGATTTAAAATTATGAATGAATGTGTAATGATTGAGTGGATATGCAGATGAAAGCTCTGTGCACGGTACATGTATTACTTAGGATGAGATATTTTATTCATCTGGTGAAATCCTGATGCCTACGTGATGAGACAGATAGTAAAATAAATCATCTGGGTATAAGCAAGAAACAGATTTGGATATTGAAAACAAATAAAAATTTGTCAGTGTCTTATAGAATAGACAGAGGTGAAGGACCTTGTTATCTGGTATTAGTAACCATTAGCTGCACATTAGTGGGTGAATAATTTTGGTCAAACTAAGAGAGATGTGTCAGACAAAAGTGGGGTGGCAATATCATGAAGTACATATGACATAATGTTGTGTGAATAAACAAATGCTTGAAAAGGAAAATGGAAGACTGGTAAACAAACTCTTCCCAGAAAGGACTATATTAGAAAGAGATTTTGAAGCAAACAGATGAGGCTGGCTTCTGAACAATAACAACCTGGATGGTTGAAAATGGAAAGAGTCCAGAATTGAAATGCAAAAGCTTTCATAGTGCCTGGATGGACCAGATATCACTGGCATCTATTGGTCAGTAATATTTATTAGCCTTAAACCAGACAAGAACAAAAAATACATGACAATACATGACATGGCTTAGATGCTGTTTCATATGATATTTCCATGAGTAAGCCACAGAGTACAGGCAGAATGTAAACAAACCTGACTGGATAGTTTTCCTGGAGTAGGGCTCATTCATTAGTAAAATGGAGTCTTCCTTGACTATGATTCATTTCTGGGTTGTCATTATTTACCTGGATGCTGGAATAAATAGAGTCCTTGAAATAGAAATAGATTAAATTATGAAAATACAAAATTACACATTGAACTAGCTATATTGACATAGGATATAAAATATCTAGAACTTGGTAATTCTCCAGCAAAGGTTCTGGGGTTTTTGGCATATTACTATTTTCCAATGTACTGATGTTATGCTTTTACAATAAAGAAAAACATCTTACAAAAATTGTGAACAGACTTACAGATAACATTATTTGTATTTGTGCAAGAATTCAGATGCTTCTCCTCCTACAACATTCTCTGAATGTCCTCTTACATTATGCATATTGGTAAGGCCTCAGTTCGAACCATATATGAAGTTTTACATCCTGTACGTGATGCATTGATTTGGAAACATGAAAGGTACCAGCAAAGAAATTAGGCAGGACCCTAAATAAGTCAGACTTTTGGAAAAAATCTGCACTCACTTTTTTCTTTATAATGAAATCCTCAAAGGAGAATGAATTGTTCTTAAAATCACAAAAGACAGAGATAGTTAAACTATTACCTAGAATTCCTAGTCTTTAATTTGGACATACTCGGAATGCAAAGATGTCTTTCACACCCTGCTGCTTTGCTTACAGCCTTGTCAGTGACTAAGCCCCAGCAAATTTTGCCCAGTTCCTTATTCTGACTCTCCAGCAACTCTGAAAATTTCCTGTTCCTTCTCAGCAGCTCTGGTTTTCTTCTACCTGCAGAATTCTAAATCTTCAAAGTGACTTTCTCAGTTCCTTTTCCTGCTTAACACAGTATGTTGTTTCCAGCCAGTATGTTGTCTCTGCCAGATTCAGCTGTTTCCTAGAACAAAACATGTTTCATTTGTTTCCAGATAAGTATCTGAGTTAATCCCTGTCCTGAAAAGGGGGTAATGTATAAAGCAAGAAGATATAACGATATTACCTGTCTCATTTCTCATTTACCTGTCACAAATAACCTGTTCTCCATTAGAGGTAGGGAAAAGAAATAAATTAATCCCGTATTTCAGTGAGAAGGATTCAGGTTATAGGCAAGACACTAAAAGAGATTATTTAGAAAATAGTCTGAATAAATTATCTCATCAGAGATAAACAGTTAGCTATTCATCTGTTGACAATACTATCCATAGAGTTAACCCACAGAATACAAACACAGGCAAGAAGAACCCTTACATGTTTATTTATGTATTTTCCAAATGGTACTCAAATGTGTTTTGTTACTGTATGACTTTCAGGTTGTTCTCAACAGATGCTAAAATTGGAGTGTAATTTTGCATATTCATTATTACTGGGGGCTGTTTGAACCTGAACACCACACAAACTCAGAAGTGATGTGACAGCACAGGAGCAGGAAAGAAACTTCCTTGAAAATTATTTGCAACTTGATGCTTTCAATGAAGTTGTTCATTGAAGTTTTGAGCCTACTTGACTCATACCCATGGATATGCCCTAAAACTTACAAACCACTGTGATGTGGACACACAGTTCTGGGTAGAATCTTAAACAATGTTTAAATTCAGTGTTGAATGGGCAGAGAAGAGAGGCAATGCTATGTCTGTGGTTAGTTTTTCTTTCTGGGAGGTGTTTCTCCATTCAAGGTTGAAAATTAATGAACACTTAAAAAATTAGATATTAATGTTAGTGGTTTTTGAAAGGATTGAGAAAGTTTTTTTGTTTAAGATTCTTCTATAGTTGTTATATAGTTCTTCAATTTCACACCACAAGAAAGCTATTTACTCAGGTTTTGTGAAGGGATGAGTTGTTTGGTTTTTGATTTTTTAGAAGAGATTAGCTAGAGATAAAGTCTTTGGAGGTTTTTGTTTGTGGTATAGTTATTTTTCTTACATATGTTCTCTTTTTCTTTAGCTGAGACCAGTTTTGAGCAGCAGCACAAATCCATGTTCAACTATTTCAATATTATTTAAATAACAATATTTCTCCTTGATTATAATCCAAACTTATTCCTGCATTTATCTGCACTTTTTAATTTATACTAGATTCATGTTTAAAATTAAAATTCTAATATAATATTTTGAAGTCTCTGTGTCATTTTTTCCAGTGGTCTTCTATATGACACACAACTTTGGCCTTTTCAAGCGATTGCTAGAGGAAATCCCATGGGACAGGGTACTGGCAGGTAAAGGAACCCGAGAGAGTTGTTTAACATTCCAAGACCACTTTGTGAAACTCAAGACAAGACCATTCCAACCAGAATGAAGTCAAGGAAGGGAGCCAGAAGACCTGTGTGGGTAAACAGGGAGATGCTGGGCAAAGTCAAGAGGAAGAAGAAATTCTAAAGGTCATGGAAGGAGGGGATGGCCACTTGTGGTGGTTATAAGGCTCTGGTGAGAGGATGTAGAGATGCAACTAGGAAAGCCAAGAGCTCCTTGGAATTAAACCTTGCAAGAAAGGTCAGGGGCAAAAGAAAGGCCTTCTTCAAATACATAGCAGGTAAAACTAAACCTAGAGGCAATGTAGGCCCCCTGCTGAATGAGTGGGTGCCCTGAAGACAGAGGATACAGAGAAAGCAGAGATACTGAACACCATCTTTACCTCTGTCTATAATTCTGGGGGCTGTCCTGATCTCAAGCACCAGACTGCTGAGGCCTCAGAGGAACTTGGGACAAAAGAGGAGTTTGCCCTAGTTGATGAGGACTGGGTTGGGGCGCTGATGGGATGTACCCACAAGTGTTAAGAGAGATGGTGGAAGTCATTGCTAAGCCACTCTCCATCATCTTTTCTAAGTCATGGGGATCAGGAGAGGTGCCTAGGGGCTGGAGGATAACAAATGTCACTCCAATCTTCAAAAAGGTTAAGAAGGAGGACCCAAGGAACTATAGACCGGTCAGTCTCATCTCCATCCCAGAAAAGGTGATGGAACAATTTATCCTTGACGCTATCTCTAGACACAGCAAGGACAAAAGGGTCATTAGGGACGGTCAGCATGGCTTCACCAAAGGGAAGTCATGCTTGACCAATCTGATAGCCTTTGATGAGGGCATAACCAGGTGGATGATGGCAGAGATGTGGATGTGGTCTGTCTTGAGTTCAGTAAAGCATTTGACACATTCTCCAACAGCATCCTTGAACCCCAACTGAGGCAGTGTGGTCTAGATGATCAGGTAGTGAGATGGATGGTGAATTGGCTGCAGGATAGAAGCCAGAGAACAATGGTCAATGGGACAGAGTGTAGTCAGAGGCCTATCTAGTGGAGTCCCCCAGGTATCAGGAATGGGAGCAGTCCTGTTCGATCTATTCATTAATGACTTTGATGAGGGATTAGGGTGCACTGTCAGGAAGTTTGCTGATGACACAAAGCCGGTAGGTGTGGCCTACACACCAGCAGACTGCGCTGCCATTCAGCAATACCTGGACAGGCTGGGGAGCTGGGGAAGGAGAAATTGAATAAACTATAACAAGGGCAAGTGTAGAGTCTTGAATCTGGTCAGGCACAACTACAGGTACCAGTATAGGCTGGGAACTGACCTGTTGGAAAGCAGTGTAGGAGAAAGGGACCCGGGGGTCCTGATGGACAGCAGGATGACCATAAGCCAACAATGTGCCCTTGAGGCCAAGAGAGCCAATGGCATCCTGGGTTGGATGAAAACTGGAGTGGTTAGTAGATTGAGAGAGGTTCTTCTCTCCCTCTGCTTTGCCCTTGTGAGATCACATCTGGAGTATTGTGTGTGTTTGTGGGCCCCTCAGCTCAAGAAGGACACAGAACTGCTGGGGAGAGCCCACCACAGAGTAAAGAAAATGATGAAGGAAGTAACACACCTCCCTTTACGGGGAAAAGCTGAGGGAGATGGGTCTCTTTAGCTTTGAGAAGAGGAGATTGCAGGATGACCTCATTAATGTTTATAAATATGTGAATGGTGAGTGTCAGGAGGATGAAGCCAGGCTCTTCTCAATGTCATCTAGTGATAGGACAAGGGGCAATGGGTGTTAGCTGGAACATAGGATGTTACATATGAGCGTGAGATGGAACTTCTTCACAGTGAGGGTGACATAGCACTGGAACAGACTGCCCAGGGGGGTTGTGAAGTCTGATTCTCTGGAGAAGTTTAAAACCTGCCTGGATATGTTCCTGTGCTGCTTGGTCTAGGTGATCCTGCTGTGGCAGGGAGGTTGAACTAGATGATCTTTCGTGGTCCCTTGCAGTCCCTAATGATTCTATGATTCTATGATCTCTTGAGGTCCCTTGCAGTCCCTAATGTTCTCTGGGTCTGTGATTCTGTGACTCCGTGATCCAGCCCAGCCCATGACCTAACACCACCATAATCAGCTAGACCAATACACTAAGGGCCACATCCCATCTGTCCTTCAACACCTCCAAGTATGGGGACTCCACCACCATTCTGGGCAGCCCATTCCACTGTTGGATCACCCTTTCCATGTGGAAGTTCTTCCTAATATCCAACCTAACCATCCCCTGGTGCAGCTTCAGGCCCTGCCTTCCCACCAGACCAGACTCCCACTGACTACAACCTTCCTTCAGGAAGTTGTACACTCAATAGTTTTCTTTTTTTTCTTTTTTCCTGCCAGAAGTATGAAGGATACATATATGCACAGATAGTAATGAAATTAAGCTTCTATTGTCCATTTACAGTTACATCCAGAATTACTTTGGTGACAGTCTCAATGAAAATAGTATTAGATTATAAACCAGTGGTGTGTTTGCACAGCACACACTTAAAGCAATCTTCTGCTGACATTTAAACCAGGCGTGTACCCTGCTCAGCAAATGTGAAAGTATTGGTTTAGGGACAGCTGCAGCAGGTTTGTGGGTCCACACATGTGTGGTAATTTAATGTGCTGCTGGGCACACCTGCAGGATCTGACTGTAAGGAGATCAGGACTTTCCTTCTGCCTTGAATGAGGAATAGAGGTGAATGGGGTTAAGATAGATCCTATCCTATTTATAGCTGCTTCATAACTGGTTCCTTCACTTCAGCAAAAAATTCATCTGCTAATGAATAGAAAGGAGCAGGTTACTCCTACAATGTTCATGTTCCTGTCTTATATTTTGGGAAGTTGTAAAAAATCATAAGCTGGGTGCACAAAACGGTCATCAGCTTAAACATTCACATTTTCTTTGTAGATCTAACATGAAGAGGGGAGCAGTTGTCACCTGTGCACAGCTGAAAAGGAGTATTCTGAGAGGTGGTTATGGAAGTGCATAATAATTTTTGTAAATTGGATACCAATTTTTTTTGTGAACATGGGCCAAATCTTAAAGCATAGAGAGGTCCATTTACTCATAGGTGTCACACACAAACAGATTCCAGAAGATGGTATAGGTTCAATTTATACATCAGCTTTTCTCACCCCTGCTTCCACTGATGGTACTGAGAAGGTGAGAGAGATGTTACAAAGAGCTTCTCCACAGTAAATTTTTCATGATAGGGAATGGACAGTGTTGTGTTCTTCCAATGTCTCCAAAAGGTGTGCCAGGTCACATGTTTAAACACGAGAGACCTGCATTTGTTTCCTGTCATTTTATTTTTTTCCTACTGTTTTAAAAGCACATTTCTCTATATAGCATAGATTTTGCAATAAAATATATATCTCAAACTTACACCATTCAATTGAGAAATGACAATTACACAGACACCTAGTATGAGAAAGGTTATTATTAATAGAAAACACTTAAAGGCAAACTGTGTTCTCAGCAGAATTATTGTAGAAGTTTTAATGGACTTTTTGGATTCAGTGTTCATCTGACTATTCCTTTGTGAACTAAATTCTCATGTGGTTTTAGAGACTATATAATGCTTGATAATACTGAGGACATTGCTCCTGAGAAAAGGAAGAGAACACTTTTGCCACCATCCTATAAATAACAGAGTGGGATAATTAACAGAGCCTGTGTTTCACACCTTCCCACCTGCTGAGTGAGAGCTTGCCTGCGAGGGACAGAAAGCGAGTTATGACTATGCAGATTATTCTGGTCATTGGCATATTGGTCTGTTTGTCCTTCTGTGTTAATGAAAAAGTCTTTGGATAGGTGGAAAATAGATGTGCTGATCCACAGGAAGGGGCCACAGTCAGATGCAACTTACCTCATCTTCAGCAGAGAAGCATATTAGTTATGTGGGTTATGTGGCTTGTGAGGAGGGTGACATACGTGCCAGCTTAACAGGAACTTTATTGTCCTACTTTACTCCTAAATCCACCTTCCAAGGGAATTTTCATGCCCATTTTCACGGTGTGTTTTACTCTAGAAAATGTCACACATTTCTTCTGCCCCATGGGCTGTATCCTCACCTGACTTGTTTGTGGATGGCCTGTTATGGGGACGTGGGCTCAGGGGAGATGGGCCGGCAATAATAGTATGTAGTCTGCTCTTGGCAAGGGGTGGTTGGGTGCATTGTGGATTATCAATTATAAAACAGACTCCTCTAGGTGTATTTAGGGCACTGCCAAGTCCTTAGAGTTTTGAGTGTTTGTACTCATAGTTATCAGATGGATGCTTTTGTAGGGTAAGCATCTAGATTTAGGGCTGGATATAGAATCATTAGGGATTGGAAGGGACCTCAAAAGATCATCTAGTCAAATCCCCCTGCCATGGGCAAGGACACCCCACCCTAGATCAGGATGGCCAGAGAGGGGTATCTAATCCTAGTTTGTGCCTCACCTTTTGTAAAGTTTAATCAATCACGTGAGCTAGGGCTGGTTGATAGGGGAGAGTCTTAGGTGACTTCAGACAGACTTTTGAACTGTCAGACTTTGCGTATATGATCAGCATCATTTCCTCTGTGTCACCATCTTGAACAGCTCAGCAAAATTTCCGCATCATTATTTGTAATGAAGACAAGGGAATTAAGAAGATCATTTGCAATTAAGGCCACTTGCCTTGCATTGCATCAGGTCCTTTGTTTGTGACACTGTGAAAATAAACCCAAACATAAACAGACAACAGTGAGGATAAATGCCAAAGTTGTGTGCGTATCTCAGTTGTGAAGGAAAAGAGAACAAAAAAAAAATAATTTCTTGTCTTTGAAGAGAAAACCTGTAGGAAAAGTGTGCAGGTATGTGCCATAGGAGGAATTCCTTTCATCTCATTTGCACCACTGCACTAGTGTATGGGATTAACTACTCTTTAGTAAAATTAGAAAACTCGTCACACACTAGAGTTTCAACACTTATTTTTATTTGCATGGGGAATTGTTCACAATTGAAGGTATTTTAGATTTTTATAAGAATAAAGATAGAATTTTAGAAGAACTTGAAGAAATTTCTGGTACAATTATGATTACAGAACCAAAGAGAATAAATTTTTAATTATTTATAATAGATTAATATTTATGTTGTATTTTTTTAAAAGTTATTGGTTTTGTACAAATGGTGAAATAAGATATTTTAAAGGGCCACCTCCTGAAACGGAACAGACGTTTTTCTGAATTCACCAAATGGTTTTTTTTCAGACAAGAGACTATTGCTAAATATAAAGCTTGCCATTCTTCACTTTCCCTGATGATTTATGGATTAAAGAGTCATTTGTTTGGATCTTTTCTAAGACAGAGTTTCTTTAAAGGACATTCATGAGGGCTACTTTGTGAAACTGGAAGCCTCCCAAGACGCCTGATCTTGACTAATGGCCAAGATGAAGCTGTGTTAGAATTTTAAATGGCTACAAGCCTCCTCCACAGTGTGTTTTAAGGATCCACTCATGTAGTGCTTCTGCAGAGTTTCCATTAATTTTAAAGGAATGGCATATGTAGAAGTAACATTGTTTTCCCTTGGATATACATAGGGCCATTTCTCTCACTGTGATGCTGTGTACTCTTAAGTAAAAGCAATGCATTTGCAACATGGTTTGAAAGAAATCCTTGCAAGATAATTTTCTTGCCTCAGATTGGAACATTCCCACTTGCTCCACACTGTAGCAAAAACCCCAAGCCATGAAATATAACTTAATGACTGAAATATTTTAATTGAACAAATATTTCGTAGAAACAGAACCATAGAATCATAGAAAAAAAATGACTTGGATTGAAATGGACTTTAAAGAACATCTTGTTCAGGCATACCCCTCACTAGACCAGGTTGCTCAAAGCCCTATCCAACCTGGCCTTGAACACTTCCAGGGGTGGGACTTCCACAACTTTTCTGGGCAACTGTCCTTTTAAAGGCAGAAGATTATGTTTTACCTGACATAACCCAAAAGGGTTGACAATAAAACAGTCTCTCAAAGCCAATAAAAATAATGTTTTCATTTGACTAATACAATAAACTCGGAATTACCATTGATAAATATGCTCACTGCAATAAAGATACTAATATATAATAGTAATGTTAGCAAAAAAACCCCCCTGAAAACTCTTCAGGTATTTTCACCATGTGATGAGAGAGCAATTCATACCAAAAACATCCTGTGTTGGGTGGAGGAAGTGGAGTACAGGCTTTTGTCTATCCATGTATTACTTTCCTTGTATTCTTATACCTTACCTCTGTCTTTGTCTCTTAGCTGGACTTTCACATGATATGGGTGGAGAGTTATGGTGAGTTCAAGACCACAATTAAACATAAAGGAAAAGAAAAGAAAGCGGTTAGGTCTTGATGAGATCTCAGATGGAATGTGACAAACAATGGATAGCTTAGGGTAAATGGAAAAGGGTTTATTAACTCTATAACTGTATACATAAAAGAAGACAAGGTTAAGCAAGTCAGTGCACACAACTAGAAACAAGTGTCACAAATGCCATCCCATATTCTGAAAAAAATAAAATGGGAAATCACTATCATATCAGTCTTTGGGTTTTTTCACATTAGAGACCTGGGAAAAGAACATGTCAGTCGAGTAGAGACTAGTAACTTCACCCTCTCTCTATTATTCATGTGCCATCTCTGTCTGCAGACACCAGAACCCTTGGCTGTCCACATTGGTGAATTCTTCAGCATAGCTTCTCCAGCTCAATGCTCTTTAGACAGGCCTGATTCCTCAGCACCTGAACTGCATCCCTTGATGCAGGAGACGTGCTTTCAAACAAAGAACCCAGACTCTGTCTTTGATGCCCAAGGTTTAAGGATTCTTGAGTCCTTCTGCTTTCTTCATCTAAGCCCTAGGGAATTCTCCCCAATACTTGAGCATCCCTAGTGTAGAAACAGAACTAACCAAACAGGTATCCTTGGAATGTGGCAAGACCAAGATGATTAGTAGAATGTAGTTTTGATGAATATGTATGGTATATAAACCCTGCTATTCTGTAAAATAAACGACTTCTGATCAATGACTTCTGGTGCCTGAGCACTATCAGATTTCCTGCTTCAATCATCGCGATAGTGCTTCCCAACCTCATTTTAAGCTTTTGCTTTATTTAATGTCTGCTTTCATTTAATTAAATTTAATTAACTTATTATTATACTTCAGCTAATTAATTTAATATCAACATTTTCTCTCCTTATTAGTCCCTATCTTGATATTTCAGTTTATCTGGGCATTGAAGATTACAGAAAGGGAACAACAGCTGATACAGAGTATATGTGATTTTTCTTCTATCCCTTGATGCCGCGATGGAGAGACGAGACACAGCTTGATGCAAGCTAAGAGTCAGTTTATTGAACACAAACGTGAGCTTATATGCTCTTCCAGATACAAGCGTGCTTTGTTTTCACTGGTGCTTAACAAACTTTTAAACGTGAACGTGCTAGTGATCGGCTGCTGACACAAACAACTGCCCCAAACAAGGATAGCTTAAGCCCGTTTATACAGCTTCCGGTACTTTTCCATTCCGTATGCTGTTAAGCACACAGCATTTCTTTAGCATACCAGAAGGCTTGGCCCTGGTCTCCCAAGGCCTTTCCTACACCTTGATATTTCAGGAATCTGTGATCTGAAGAATTCTATAAAATATTCACTTTTTTTTCCTGTGTCACACTGTAATCCTGAAACTTTTGATGTCTAAATGTAGGTAGCAGTGGTGGTGCTTAGGTGTTCAACTCTCTAAATGAGAGACTAGGTAAAGCAGAGAGTTTGTGGACTCATTTGTCTGAGGAAGTTCTCATGCCAACAAACATCAGTACCAACTAGGTCCTTCTAAGCCTCATGTTCTTAAGATTTTGTCCTTCAGAGATGCTCTATGAGTGATAGACTGAAGAACATCAAATTTCAAGATAGCACCACAGTTCAGAGATTTTATTCTTTCTGATATATAAAAGCTTTGTTATACAGAACCTCAAATCTCTGAGATTTTATGACAATGAATTAGGTAGCAAATTTCTAAATTATATAATGAATAAAATAATGTATAAGTAGCATTTTTCACTATCTAATTCCTCGGTCTTCAGTAAAAAATGACAAATATTCTATCTGAATTGTTTTTACCCATTATCAGTTCTCTCTATTTCTACTATAATTTATATAAAGGTACACATAAATTAAATTACACAAGAGAATACTGAGAAAAGCTAAATGAGCAAGGAAATATGTAACTTTTAAGCATATCTAAGGGCAGTCTGGAGTGTTTCCATAGTGTTCTATTCTATTCTGCTTATAGAGATAATGTAAATTAGCTACATTTATAATAATAGGACATTAGAATAAGGATCTACTAAAATTATGTATTATTTCCATCTACAAGGAAAGGAAACATAAAGGATAAAAAGGAATAAAGCTCTGAGAAATCTAAATGATCCAAAGAAAAGATGGATTTTACTAAGGTTTAGTAAATTTTTATTGCATAGAGGCTGGTTCTAGTAATTGAGAGGACGTTATTTTCTAAAATAATGTGG
Source organism: Phoeniculus purpureus (assembly GCA_028565055.1). Lineage (NCBI taxonomy): Eukaryota > Metazoa > Chordata > Aves > Bucerotiformes > Phoeniculidae > Phoeniculus > Phoeniculus purpureus. Next base: position 21,628 of record JAOXOE010050828.1, on the reverse strand, counting down.
AAAAGTATCTTCAAAACACATACCAGACACTAAAATGGGGAGATTTACTAAATTTAATAATTATTCGTAAATTATCTGCTTGAACAGCAGGACAGTAACTCATCAAGAACTAACAAGATAATATATATATTTTTATATTCTCTTTCATTAAGCTGCTGTCAGAATCTGTGCATCAAAACAAAATTAGTTTCACTTTAAGAATGTGAAGACAGAAAAAAAAGTTAAAAAGTCTTTAATCCAGGATAAAATAAGCGTCATTATTTTTAGGAAGTACAGGTAGGAATTAAATGTGAAATGGTCCATTGTGAAACATGGGATCTGACAGTTTGTGACTAAAGATCAGGGGCTAAGTAGCAGTTCAGTATTGTGGTGAGGAACCGTTAACATTTCCACAAGATGAGGGAGATGATGAGGCTTTTTGTGCACAGTTCTCATCTCAAAATCTCACATCCCTGAGATTATTTTATGATAAAAAAATCAGGAAGCTAATTTCTAAATTATATAATGAATAAAGTAAAGTGTAAACAGCATTTTCTAAGGAGCAATAGGATCTCAAGAGCTGGTTATTATTGAGGTTTTCAAACATACAGTAATGTGCTGGAAAGAAAACACAACAGTGTGCAAGTAATTCAAGAGGTTCCTAAATTACGGCAATTATTTCACAAGGCAAGCACTAGCAGTAACAACTATTCCAGTGCTCTATTTGTTGTAGAAGTAACAAATAAGGACTTAATGAAGTGGTTGAGTTCACTATAGAGAGGAATGGTCTCAGAAGCGAAGTAGTATAAACTCCAGACTTATTCCAGAGAGCAACCTTCAGTTTACTTAAGAAATTGGTAGGGAGAATACTGTGAGACACTACCATGAAGTAGAAAGGTGTATATTTTTAGAGAGAAAGAGACATTAAATGCAACCTTAGAGACTAAGGATTTCACCAGAAGACACTTATATACAGTTATGTACAGATTGTCAGGTTGAATTAAAGTGCATCCAAGAATTGAAAACAAGAACAGACAACAAAGAAGGCAATAAAAGTACTGTTTTGACATTTGGAATCACAAAATGCAAAGACTCATTGAAATTAAAGTGAGATATTGCCATAAAGTATAACCAGGAGGGCACCTTCAAGATAGGCATAGGAAAAGAAAACCCAGGGAAAAGACAGATCTGGTGGCTGATGAGATAAAAGCTAGTGGTAGACAATATAGGAAATGCTAAATTACTCCTTTTTATGCTTCTGTTTTCATAGATGAAGTCTGATCAGAAGTGAGTAATGTACAGGCTAGGGATGTGCTCAGATCTATGGAACCAGATGGTATTCATGTGAAAAGTGATGAAAACATCTTCTGAGGTGGCTGTGTGGCCTCTCTGCCTGACATCTTCAAAAAATTCTCAGTTAAGGGTAAGTGTGTAACATAACTACAAAAAGACTTCCCAAGCAGAGATATGAACTAAGCATCAATACCACAATGGACATCTGCAGCCTATTTGGGATGGATTTGTCCCTAGATGTGTCAAACACTAGCTGTAACACCTTTCACATTGTTCACCAGCAATAGAGGGCAACTGGCTTCTCAGCATTCTGCCAGACTGTCAGTCAGCTGCAGATGTTAGTGGATCTGGAATTATGAAGCCATTTGTCTTATTCTTTAAGAAAATGAGAATTGTCCATACAGCACAAGAGGTTACCACAGCCCCAAAGCAGACTATGACTACATATCCTTGTTTTACTGAGAAGAATTCCCCACAATATAATTTATATGATCTATGTCTTTTTCCTGGATAGTGACATGTAATCAAGGAGAACAGGACTTGTTTTCTTCCTTTTTTGCTCAGTTCTTCTCATCTAACTCTTCTGCCCCAATCCATTCCAGAAGAACTCATTACTTCTCTGGTAGAAATGAAAGAAGTGACTCTGTGAAGTCCTTCCATATGTTCTCATGTACAATGAGAAATTACAAAGAGTAAATATGCTCTCCCTGCATATTCCTACACTTTTAGAATCACTTCCATGATCATTCAGCCTACTGTCAAAGCTAGCAGGACACTAGCTGGCTAGTTCATGTCAGTCAGACCGCCCAGCTCCAACTGCTGTGCAGTAATCACATCACAAACCACTTGGCTTTCGACTTCTTTCTAATTAAAGAAAAAGTACCAGTATTTTAATTGTCTGCACACACAGGGTACATGTTCTCTACCCTGCAGTAGTTCAGAAAACTGAGGTATGCAACAGACAAAAGTAATAGCTGCACCCTGAGTTCTGTAAGGAAAAGATTCTGCTGAAGTTTTTGATCAGGTGCAGTGGCATTCTTAGGTGCTAAGAGAACAGGTTGTGAGGTCTTTGTTTCCCTGAAGAGAACAATGTTTCTTTCAGCCTGCAGACATCACCCCTCCAGAACTCCTCAGAAATTACTTAAGGTACTGTGATCCACATGCTAGAAGAACGAAACAGCTTAGAGGAAAATTTTCAATGTTCATATATTAATGTAGATTTATTACATTTTATTGAGGTCATCTGCAACAGGGAGTTTAAAATTGAGAATAAATAATTGGCCATATATGCATGTTCAGTATTTGGTTTTTAGTAAAACCATAGCGCATGACATACATTACTGCTCTCAAGATTGGAATGAAAAATTAGTTTAATGCTTTTTCTTCTTTTTATATATTCTCTTCTCCCTGGAGTTTCTGCTGAGAGGAGTGGAACTGACTGCCCTGGCAAAGTAACACTTTGAGTTTAACAGGAACAGGGCTGGTTTTTTTCTGCAAATTTGTGTTTTGCAAGGATGTGTCACAATGCGTACAAAGGAGAAGAGGATTGTACCTTCTTTCACATCTCTGTCTTCTGCTTCCAACACAAACTGCTCTGAGGTTTTTGAGCTGCCAAGCTATTTTAGTGACAATCTGTCATGCTGAAGATTCTTAAGGCCAGACTTTAAAGGATCAAGTTATGGAAAGATACTGCATTTCTATCTCTTACTAACAGTGCTACTGTAAAACTGAGCATCAGTGCCTCAGGGCAGAAGTGTAGTGCCCTAGGCATTCATATGATATGTTAAGTACACTTTGCCATGAGCTTTGTGATTCTACTCAGAAACCATTCCATTTATTTGTAGTCAGAATGCTGCCCTTAAGGAAAATGGAAAGGAAATCAGCTTGCAGATTAATCTGTTAAAGCAGGGATGTAAAGCTTCCAAAATTTTTAATAATAATACTCATTCTTTCTTAGGGATTATTAAATCATTAGCACATACTTTAATAGGTGATCCTGCTCTGGCAGGGGGATTGGACTACATGATCTTCCAAGGTCCCTTCCAACCCCTGATGTTCTGTGATTCTGTGAAAAAGGTTTTATACTAAAATGGTCTTTTGAAAATATTAAATCTGGAAAGGAAAAGTCTTTACAATATTAAATAACAGTAAATGAAGGTACTGCTTTGATTCATGATGTCAAAATTTTCAATGCCAGTTTGCCATTTTGACATTGACTGCACACAAAGAATTTTATGAAGGTGTTAATGGCGCACAGCAGACAAATCAGCATGGCAGGAAAGAGTTCTGATAACTTCCTCATACACGTTTCCTCCCTATGAAAAATCCTTCTAGAAACCTTCTACAGAGCAAGGATGTATGCTGATAGAAAAACAGTGCTTCTACCACCACTGGCAGTGCCTTGTGATTATGATCCCAAACCATAACTTGTGCTTTGTGCTTTATGACTGTTTTGCTGCAGTCACTTGTGTGCCACACAAAGAGTTATATGCCTAAGCATCATCATTCTGCCTTCAGAAAAAAGATTGCCCAGGGGAGTTGTGGAGTCTCCTTCACTGGAGATATTTAAGACCCACCTGGATGTGTTCCTGTGCAACTTGTTCTAAGTGGTCCTGCTGTGGCAGGGGGATTGGACTGGATGATCTTCCGAGGTTCCTTCCAATCCCTAATGATTCTATGATTCTATGATCTTCCATTACATTCAGAAGACTGCACTGAGCAGCCTGCCTAGCTCAAATGATTTTCAGAGAGCATCACTGATTGAGGGCTGAAGGCATTGAACGCCGTGCAATACGGTATTGCTGCATATAGAAACTGAATTATATGGCTATCAGTTAGCATCAATCCGTTTTTCTTAACTTAAACATAATAAGTCATTGAAGTGTTAGAAATTTTTGACCTGTGACAGCGAGAGTCAAAGATTTCTCTTAGAATTTTGCTTTTATTTTCCCTTGAGGTTTAACTGGAGGGGAATGACAGGCATTCTGGCAGGACACACAAAATGTTATAGTAACTTTAGTGTATTGCACATTTATATAGAATCTGATTGTTGCTAAAATCAACAGGTGCTCTCTGACTTGTATCTATAAAGAACAAAGCCTGAATATCAAGTGATCACTGTGCAATAAGGCTTCTGAAAGTCAGTGGATGTCAGGAAACACAGATTTGGGACTACTGAATTAGAAATGTACTATATCATAAGAATTTAAAACCTGTAATTGAAGTCTCCAACTCATTCTTCCATTTTAAAAGTGTAAACTTATCTTGCTGATAGGGAATAAAGGACAATGTTGTTTGGAAGAAGTGGCAGTTCCAAATTCCACAATCTGAAAGAGAAAGAAACACCTTTCTCATGCAGAGACAACTAAGATAATCACCTGAGGCTCAGTGAAGCTCATTCCACAGCTGTGCTGGTCAGATGGTGAAAAACCACCATCAAAGAACATAGTGTGCAATAGTTTGACTCATCACTGTTTCAAAGCATATGCCATCCAAGGCTTTTGATGATAAGCTGTCTTACAAAGGAGGAATTCAGCAGAGTGCTATTCCCTCCTTACACCTCACTTCTCTGCCATCTCTTTTATAGCTATATGCTTCTATCTGTGAGTTTCAAAATCTATTCTAGCCTCTGTAAAATGATTTTGAATGTCAAGAAAAAGATAATATAGCAAGTTGGTACAAAGAACTGTACCAAGGGGAGTATTACTATAGGTTTGACTATTCTTGTACTTTACTACTTAGCATCTAACACTGCTGTTTGTCAGTTAGCAGTCAGTAAATGAGATGTACATTTGGTCTGCTCTAGAACAGTCATGATTTGGTCCTATGTTAATTTCCTGAATGTCAGAGTCAAATCTATATTGATATGTAACTTTTTATTTAGCAAAAAACAAATAGTGAAATGTGGGTGAATTTTCTTGAAATAATTTATTTTGTCCGAAGGAATATGTAGCAATGAGCTTTAGATCAGAATCACAGAATTAGAAGATTTAGAAGGGAAGTTAGGAATCATTTAGTTTGACTCCCTTGATAAAGGAAAGGTTATCTGAAGCAGGTTATCCAGGACTATGACTAATTAATTCTGTAATATCTCCAAGAGTGGAGACTCTTACAGCCTCTCCAGGTATGTTCCTTCAATATTTGAGCAACCTCACAGTAATTTTTTACGTTTATGTTTAAATGGAATTGACTGTATTGCAGCTTTTGTTCACTGTTTCTCCTGATGCTGGACATCACTGAGGAAAGACTATCTTCTTTACTCACTCCAGTCAGGAGCTGGTCAAGCAAGTGACTGTCTCACTCTACACTGCAATGCTGTGGCCTCGGTTCAAGTGCTGTGTGCATTTCTGCGTGCCTCAATATGAGAAGGACCTCAAACCATTAGAGTGTGTCCAGAAGAGAGCAACCATGATGATGAAAGGTCTCAAGGATGAGACTTACAAGGAGTGGCCGAGGTCTCTTGTATTTTTCAGCTTGCAAAAGAGTATGCTGAGGGTTGACCTCATCATAGTCTACAACTTCCTCAAGAAAAGCAGTGGAGAGGGAGGTATTTGATCTCCTCTCTCATAAACAATGATAGGACATGAGGAAATTGAATGAAGCTGCATAGAGGAACCAAATCGGATAGTAAGAAAAAGTTCTTCATGAAGCAGGTGAATTGGTCAGTGGAACAGGCTCTGCAGTGAAGTCATCATGGCATCACTCATTTTAAAGAGCGTCTGGATGATGCTCTGAAAAATGTGCTTTATTTTCAGGTAGTTCTGTGAGGAGCAGGAAGTTCATCAAGCTTATGGATCCTTTCCAACTTGAGATATTCTATGATGCTATGAAACAGTGCCAGTTTTCTGTGTCTCTCATCATATGAAATATGCTTCGATCTCTTAATCAACTTATTGACCTTGTGCTAGGTTCACTCCAGTATGTCCATAAACCAAGAAGCCTACAATTGGTCCTAGCACTGTAAACATGTCTCATTAGGGCCAAACAGAGGGGAAGAATCACATCCCCTCACCTACTGGCAATGGTCATTTTTGTCAGACCACTTCTCTATCACACTAAGATCCCTCTAAATTCCTCCTAGTTTGGTATAATTTGCTGAGGGTACATTCTGCCCAATTGTCCAGGCCAGTAATGAAGATGTTGCACAGTATCAGCCCAAGTACAGACCCCTGAGGTTCTCCACTAGTGTCTGAACTCCACTAGACTCATCTGGCTTCCAGCTGTGCACTGATACTTGAGCCTGGTAGCCTTTGTGCCCATTGATCTTGTTCATACCTCATCTGTTTGTCTATGAAGACCTCAAGGGAAATGGCATTATAAACCATTAAAGGCTTAATTCAAGATTAAAGGTTAAAATCAAAATAAACATCTACTGCTCTCCTCTTGTCCACAAAGCAACTAATTTTATTATAGGAGGATACCATGCTGTTTAATCATGATTTTCCCTTCATAAATCCATATTGGCTGCTACTAATAATCTTCTTGTTCCTCAAGTGTTTGGAAATGGCTTTGAAAAGAATTTGCTCCATCACTTTCCCAAAAATCAATATCAAGCTGAATGGCCTGTGGTTCCCAAATCTAAATATCTGCACAAAACTTCAGAGAAGCTTTGCGCTTTAGCAATGATCATAAACTATATGTGAATATGTACATCTTTGAAAACATAAAGGCTGCACATTCATTCTTACAAAATTAATGTCTTACAGGTCTTAAATAGTAATGATTGGAATCAAAACACTCCGGCACTGCCTGCTTTACCAGAGAAGACAGACATAAAGAGAATATAGATGGAAAGAGCCTTAGAAAAACAAGACACAAAAAGATGAATATTTGAACTAGATAAAGTATCCTTGTGATGCTAAAAAATGTGTGATAGCAAAGATTTCTTACTGTTTGAAGAGTTATTAAATGCTAACATCTGAGGAGAAAAAAAGACATAATTTTACTCTCATTAGCATTTTGACAGGAAGAATAATTGCAGTTTGGTCTGCAGAAACAAACAATGACACGTCTACAGGTCCAAACAGAAACTTCAGTGAGAAGCTACTGTAGATTAAAATGTACCTAAATAAGCTGAGCTATGTAATTAAGCTGACCATGGATTTATTGTGCTGCAGACTGACAATACATCTTAACTTAGTATTCTTCATATTTTTCAAGTTCTTGACTGCAAGACTTGATGAGATTAGAGGCTCACTTTCTAAACTCAAAGCTTTATTCCATCGCAGTTCATTGTACCATAGGAGACTATTTTGCTGATACAGTTATGACACTTGTTTCTCTCTGGTTGTAATTTTTTAATGATTTGTTCCAGAAGGGGAACTGTCTATCACAGAATCACAGAATCATCATGGCTGGAAAGGACCTCCAGGGTCATCAAGTCCAACCTTTGTCCTAGTATCTAACTGCTAGACCAGATCCCTAAGCAAGATGTGTCAGGGGAAGTTTAGGTTAGACTTTAGGAAAAACTTCTTTGTTGAAAGGGTGCTCTGGCATTGAAGAGGCTTCCCAGTGAGGTGGTTGAATCGTCATCCCTGGATGTCTTTAAAATTCTTGTAGATACGGAGTTTGGGGGCATGGGTTTGATACAGTTAGATTATCGATCTGACTTGATGACCTTAAAGGTCTTTTCCAACTGAAATGATTCTGTAATTCTTTGTTGATGACCCTGGGACATCAAGGTCCTCTGAATACACTCAGACTGAGTTGAGAATTCACGGCTGGTCCCTGTAACTCATTTGCCTACTTGATCTAGTCCTGTTGGTGCTTGTGAGAAGTTGTGTATGTAGTGACAGAAAAGGCCAAGGAGGTGGGTTTTTTGTTCCTTTTCTGCAGGATCAGTCAGAACTCCCAGGCTTATGCTCATAGGGACTGTTGAAATCTCTGCTGCCACCAGAGTGCAAAGGGAGAGAGATACTGATTTCACAAAGCAGCATAGCAGGGAAGGTCCTCATGGGAGTCCACAGTGTTTCTCAGCCCTTCCACTTGATTACTGTGATTCTGTATTGCCTCTGGTAAGCAACTGTGGGCACGCACAATGGGACATGAGCTGTTTTCCAAGCTTCTCTGCAGCTGGGGTGCTTTTGGGAGACCCCTGTATTGTGTATGTGTGACTGCAAATTTGTGACACAACCCATAAAAATCTGTTTTTTGTGACTAGACCTAGACCCCTTCTTGGCAAAAGCTTCTTGTAGAACTAGGCAGGTGAACTCTCCTAGGCAAACCTCACTCAACCCTGCCCACAGAAGGACACGGTACACAGTGGTGGGATCGTCTGCATTCTCCGTGTTAGAGAGAAGTAGTGTTAAGGTTCATGGCTGAATAATTTGAGCACACTTTTGAAAAACCCTGCTCAGCAGGTTGAATTCAGGGAGTTTAGGCCCTAGGCAGGAAACAGGGCTGAGCACAGCTTTGGAGGAGAAAGGCATGACCCATCATGTTACACCTCCAGCGTAGTACTGATAGGACAGACATTCACAACTTAGCTGAAGTCCTGCTCTACGCTGAGAGCAGAAAGCTCTTTGCAGGACAGTTGTGACAACACTTCTTACTTCAGAAACCTTTCTTATGTTCCCAATTCTAACAAAAAAGCTGCTGGTAGTCTGCAGAGTTGGCATTTATTGGATCCCAGCAGCTTGGCTCAGAGATTTGTAACCACAGACTCTGAGCTGTGCCCAGTGTTTGCACCTGTGGGTATTTGTCTAGGTTTTTTTATCCTTAATAATTGTTTAAGCTGAAAAGCAGCAATTATTTTCAATTACACGTGTGTGTTGTTCTCACATAAAACACTGAAGAAGCACAGGACCCAAAACACAAATCTAAGCCATCTTCTTACATTTTATGTAAACAGCTGAATTACAGGCTTCTTTACTTCTCACGTCTGGCACTAGGCAAGTAATTCTTAACTTTGGACCTCCAAGTTTGCAGCTATAAATTGTGGATAAGACTTTCTTCCACGGGGTTGCTGTGAAGAATAAAACGCTCACTGAAGCTTGCGAACACCTGAGCTAAGTGATGCTGTCCAATGGTCCCAGGTTGTTTCTGAGCCATCATTTACTATAGCCACCTCCTGTTTTCTCAAGTGTGTAACTAATGAAGGGAATAATGCATAAATGCGAGCTTTGCACAGGAATCTCTCACTTAACAAATGTCTAAACAATATTTGATTTCAGAACAACTCAGGCCTCCTAAGGGTTAGTAGCAAGCTTTAAGTGTTTTCTCCCTTAATTTGTAGGTGGCCTGGGTGATGCTTTTGGTGTGGCAGCAGCATAAAGACTAAAGTGAGCAGGAGACATGTTCAGAAAACAAGGGAGTTTGGAGTACAGTGGCACGAGGAAAAGGTGCCTGCTGTAGACTTCTGTTCTGCTCTGAGATGGCCAACACTTTACTAACATATACATCAATTTCTTGTTATAGTCTCGTCACTATATATTCTTGTCCATGCAATTCTCAAGTCTTAATGCCTCTGATTGAAGCTGTCTGAAGTCACTCCAAATGTAACGCCAGTCCAGGATGCTGGATCAGAGCATTAATCCATGCATTAATGAAGCTCCTGGCCTATTTCTGAGCTCTGTGTGACAGGCAGCTGCAGTATTTTCATGAGGGAACAAACACAAGCAACCTTCAAAGTTCTTAGCTCCTAATGTTAGCCACTTGTTAGATTGGCATGCTGCGGCACGTCCATCCACAACGATTCCCAGAAACGTCATGCTGCACGACTGTTGGCATGAAAAGGCTGCAGATTTATCAACAAACAAAAATTTCAGCGAAACAAGCATTAATCATTCACATCACATCAAATTAGCATGCTCCAAATTAATATTCTTGACCTTGCCGGTGGGCAGAGTAATCAGTCTTGCAGCAGGATTGTTCTCCAGTGCGAGCTACCAGCAACTTCAGCCGATGTGCAAGGGAAGTGCTGACCTCTCCATGTGGAAATAACATTTCTCTCCCATAATAGACAGTCCTGCCTTTATGAAACAGAACCTTTGACCTTTCTAACAGGAATAATGTCCCCGTCAAGGTGGGTAATCGGTACTGCCATGCCCATTTAGAGACCGCGGTGTCATTTGCCATTCTCGTAAACAGGGCAGCCACTCCTACCTCCCATTTCCATTGTCTAATGAGGACTGTGCTAACATCTCTGCCAAGTAGTGAAGTCTCAAATACAATTTCAGTTACATGTGAATTATCAGTCAGTCTCAGTGTAGAAATAGCTCATGTTGTGGGTGAAATGTTTGCCTTTCTTCCTGTAAGTGGAAGGCCTGCAGAGTGGGAGTTTTCTAGCAGACTCACTCTTTTATATGCCTTCATTTGCATTAGGTCTTTGATTGACTTCATCCACCGAGCTGGTTTGCTGTTGCCCCCTGTTCAATAGTTTTGCGAGGGAGGTTCGCTGGCAGAGTCAAATTGTCTCTGTGCTGCTGCTTCGCTGTTGACTTTCTCTGGACTTAGGCTCAGACTGAGCACTCTCTTAACTCTGAATGATCCCACTGAAACTGGAGACCCTGCAGGTTTTCTCATCAATTAGTTAAATATTTAAAGATATTCTGGTTAATTCTTAAGGTGGCTGATGTCTGCTTTAAAACAGTGGGAGCGATATCTAGGAGAAGGCTCTGCACCGCCACCAGCACTGAGTAACCTCTTGCAGCACTGTTCTTTGGCTTGGGGAACAGGGGGGGTCAGGCTGCAGAGACAGTTTCACTGGCTGCATCCTACCCACTGCTCCACTTGATGATCTGTTCTGATTCTCTTTCCCTTCTTCTTTTGACTGGGAATATAATATTCATCCCACAAGCGTTCTGAATATTTCAGCTCCCAGTCTTTCTTTCAGTAATGCTATTCTCTTTCTTTCCAGGGTGAAGTTTACAGGGGTTCAGGTTTCTTTAAGAGTTGTGAAGGTTTTCTTCGAGATGCACTCAAACTCGGTTGGTTTGGGAAATGACCCTTAGTATTGCACAGTTATTTGAAACCATGCATAGGTTAATAATAAAGCTGATGGTAATTTTTTTATTGAAAAGCTGTTTGGTTAAAGCCAGACCAAATGTTTTTGATAAAACTTTGTAGTTAAGCATTTTTGCGTACAAGAAGAATATTTGAATGTTTTGGTACTTTTTCAAGGAAAGACCTTAATATACCAATTTAAATACACTCTGGTAAGCTAATTAAAACAAAATAAAAAGTCTTGGCCAAAAAACCATAATTAAACCAAGACACTTCAAAAGCATTTAAATGAATTATTTGGGTAGATTGAAGCCAAAATATATGGTCTCAGATGCAGTTTTCAGAAAATAAGGGAAGAACTGTGTAATTAATTGGGGCTTAGAGAACTGTAAAATATGCCTTTAACATTAAGGTTTTCTATTTCCAAGTAAACTCGAGGAGGTGTGTGTCTTACCGCGTTCAGGAGCTGATGTTGCCATGGAAGGGACGAAAGCCATGCAATGTTTTTGCTCTTCGTGCTGAGGAGGACTTCTAGCAGTTGGGGTTCGAGCCAGTAGCTGTTGTGCCGGTGGGCATCTCAGCAGACCACTGGCTTTGGCCTGGGACGTGGGTAGGGTAACAGCTGTTTTAGCTGCATAGGGACTTCCTCTACCTGCAGAAACTTCGTGCTCTGGTGGTGTTTTCCTGATCTTTTACAGTGGGTGCTGTGCAGAGCCAGGTATGGGAGTTTATTGGTGCATATACAATGTGTAGAACATCTTGGGCAGTGATGGATCACAATTTATTTCCACTGGCAAAGAAATGATCCATAACTCAGTTATGAAGGTAATTCCCTCTTGTGTAGAAATGAAATGCATTACACCACAGCTTATGGTTACGTGTTGATATCAGACGTGTTAATTTCATTATTACCTAGCAGTTTAGTTAATAGTTATAACAAATATTAATAAAGGAAATGTGTTCTTGAACCTCTCTCTGGCTGCACCTGCAATAGGGTTCTTTGATACCCTTCTAGAAACTGAGGGCTACACCAGGGAACCATTTTTTGTCAAATATTATGCCACAGCGACACCCTGGCACAACTTGCAGGCAATTTCCTGTGGGTTATGATGCCCTGTGAGATACAAACTAAAAACTACTCTGAGAACTGTAATTATTTTTCTACTTCTACCCTGGCAAAACAAAAAAACCCCAAACCCATCTAATTTCTGTCATTTCCATCCTTCCTAACTTCTTCTGCCATTAGAACTGCCTTTAAAGTTGTTTTTTTCCTCCTCAAACCTCAAGGCATTAAGGAACAGTTTTACAGATGTCCTGCTGTTCCAGACATTTACACTTGAAAAATACCAAACTACAAGTGTGGAGGGTTTTTTTCCGTAATAGAAAGGAAATGGCTGAGTAACGATGGGCTGGAGACAGTGTTTCTGACAGACAGTCCCTCCACCAGCCAGTGAATTTTTTTATCATCACCAACCGATCTCTCTCTCTCCACTTTCATGGTCGCTTTGCTTTTCAAGTACATATTTAGTCAAGAAATTTCCCCGGTATGAGCCTCCTTGTCCTTCTGTCTGTTGCAGTGATGCTGTTACCTTCATCAGCTCTCGGACAGAACTCAGGCAGACTATAGATCATCCCTCTCCCCAAGCAAGATCCACTGGGGCAGGGAGGGATCAGAGATTCCCTTGGCTGTGGATGGGCTCAGTGCCTTGACTCGTTGCTCTGAATCCTATACTCCCCTAGCATAGGACTCAAGGTTGGCCTTAACCCTCTCTCTTCTTCTGTCCCACGTGGTGGTAACCATTTAATTGAGTCTTCTGAGGAGAAAACATGTCAGCCACTGTAAAGCTACCTGTGGTACCACTGCAAAATCTTTGAGCATACCCTGAGTATGGGGTTGGTCCAGAACTTGTTGGGTTGCCCCATACTGTCCTGAAGACCAGCGATGTGTTCAAGGAACGAGCGGACGTGACGCTTAGGGATCTGGTCTAGCAGTTAGATAATAGGATAAAGGTTGGACTCGATGACCCTGGAGGTCCTTTCCAGCCATGGTGATTCTGTGATTCTGTGATTAGGTGACTGGACCTTGGAATAAGTAATTCGAAGCTACTAGTATAAACTCTAGTTTAGGGTAGTGTTTTAAGTCTTAGGCTAAGATAGTTCCTGGAGCATCCTCATCTCTTACCTAAATCTTTGGTTGAGGAATTTATGGGTAATGTGGTGCTTCATCCCTTCTCTCGTATGTGCAGGGGAAGGAGCAGGAGGAGTTCTTCAACCTGTCAGTTTACTGAGGTTGCAGGCTGCGGGGTTCAATTCTGTGCTACCGTTTGTGCCTCATGTCATGCACCTCTGGATCAAAGTCTGATGTCACTAGTTGCCTTCACAACTCAAGCTTAGGAGGAAGAACAGCTATAGAGAAGGCAGCTCCTGGTTAACACGCAAATATGCTTGATAGTTGATGAAAAGGGCAAAGAAAGCATGAAAGGTAAATAGATTTACATTTAAATGAGCTGCATGCTGGAGGTTTTCCCTAATCTAAAAGTCGCTCTTTGAAAGCACCCTGAGTGACAATACAGGTGTTTGAGCCCAAACAAAACTCATAAGATTTCAGCAGTAAAACCAATACAAATATAAAGGAGATCACACTATTTAGGGGGTTGATTCTGTGACCCCTGTTTGTGAGCAGTGGTCCCTGGGAGGGCATTCTGTGGTCTGCAGGGATGAGCCCAGGGCTTTGGGATGTGATATGGTGCTGGGAATAGGTGGTCTGTGCTGACGCCAGCACTCAGTACAGAAAACTAGCAAAACCTAGGCGTGCTCAGGTGTGCCTGGAGGTGTGAATGAGATCTTTGTAAAGGAAGCAGTGCATAAACCTTGGATTTTCTTTATGTAGTAGAAGTGGAGTTATTCTTCAGTTTCACAAAACAGAGGCAAAGAAGTGGGAGCTATAAAGGGAAAAACTGTTTCCACAAGAGGCACAAGAAAGAGGTCACGTTTATTCCCATCGTAGATGTCGTGCTGTCTTTCCTTCCTTCCATCCTTCCTGATTCATATCACTAGGATACGGTGTTACCGAGAGGGAGATATTTTACAGCCCGTTGTTTACATGTTATCCGTAGCTATTTATAATTTTTCAGCTTTATAGAGTAATCTGAACTGCTTTAGTCTTGTTTGCTAAAGTTTTTGGTAGGACTCAGGAACAAGATAGATCAAATAATTAAGATGAAAAAAAGCAATCTGTAACATCCACAAGGGAATGAAAATAATGAATGAGCTGCACCTTGTTAGAGTCTTTGTGGTGATTTCATTGCAAGTCTTTACAGCATAGACACTGGTACTGCAAGTTGCTGACATGACTGTACTGTGCATCAACCAATATTTTTTAAAAAACATTTTGAAAAAGCATTAAAACAAAGCAAAACAGTCCATCTGTGTTTCATATTTGTTCAAGTCTGATCTTTGTATGGGCATCTTTGAAAGATCTCACGATAAAGTTTTTAACGGGATTCTTTCAAACCGTGTTCTACCAAACGTTAAACTAGGACTCTTGGTGCATGAATTTTCTGTGTTGAATTTATCTGAGCTGAAATGTCTAACCACTGTTATGTGTTGCTCTTCTGTGATATGTTTGTGCTTGCAAAGCTTTAACTTCTACTCTGAAGATCAGATTATAACTTTACATGCTTGGAGGAAGATCCGTTACCATTCATCCATGTGAAAGAACAGCAGTGGATATTTTGTATTACCTAACTGAGTGAAGAAATACTCCATGTGAAACTAAAAGCCTGATTTCACTGTCGCTTTAACAGTTGTTTTGTCTCCTGTCATTTTCTGATAACATTTAAACACGTTTTTCCTGAAAGAAGTTTGCAAGGGTCAGCATGCAGTTCTCCGTTTTTCACTCTGTTGGTTGAAGTAGGATCTTGCTCTGTGGTAACGGGTTGGACTTGACGATCTATGAGGTCTCTTCCAACCTTGGCAATCCTGTGATTCTGTGATTCTGTCATCTTTTTGGGGGCATAAACTATTATTGATCAAATAAGCAAGCTATGGGTTACTCAATGTATTTAAGATACAGATACCAACACATTGCAGTTGTGTTGCAGAGCAGGTCACAAGTCAGGTGTCTTCAACCACAGAGTCTACTGGAAATGTGTTTATCTCAAAGTTTATAGTAGTATTAGTGAGAGATTTCGAGTAAATTCTAAATTCCACTTAAGAATAGTAATGTTTCAGGTTTTTTCTTTCTTGCTTAGCTGTAAATGAATGCATTGTACAGGTATATAGTGATCGATCCCTCTACTACTGATTCTGTTAATACCTAGAGGAAAGACTTAGGTAGACTTAGAACGCAAAGAATAGGGGCAAGGAAGCACCATGGGAAAAAACCGTGTTCCCTGCCATGTCCCAACTATCCTATTCAGGAAAAGTATCTTAGATTTACATCACCAGTTGCAATACTACAGAGTGGAAAAAAAAGACATGCTGGGTGTAGCTTATGCTGAGTAAATATTGACAAAGTAGTCTAAAGAGCAAACACTTTGACATTTGTAAGGTCCACTGGAAGGTCTTGTATATATTTATACAGCGAGAATGAATGCAGCATACCAATTCTCTTGAACTAGCTGCTGACATAATTCTGCATGGGGTTTTTTTATTGAGAAAGGTATATTTAAATGTGGATGGGTCATTAGTTAACACCTGTAATGAGTATCCTCAAATTGCTCTTAGTGAGTTGTTTCAAAAGGTTCTGTCACCTGCTTTTACCATCTCCTCCTGTAAAAAATGATAATTCTAATAAGGATAACTTAAAAAAAAAACAACCCATATTTTGTAATTATTGTAAGTGGATACTTTTTGACTTTATAGAAATGTTTGATGTTTGTTATAGTCTATATTTATTAAAGATCGAGTCTCCAAACTGTAATGAGCAAAAAATCCTTGCTTAATTTAAATTGTGAATCTGTCTGTTAAGAAATGCATTAGGGGTAGGAGAAGCATAAGACATATTAATTGACAGACAGGAACTGCTGTCTCTGAGGTTGATACAAGTAATTTATTACTTTAGAAATGAATGCCACCTCCAGAATGTGCTTCATTAATTTCAAATTTAGTTTTAATTTCAAGCTGTTGCCCCTTGAGAAGAATAAGGTGGCAAATTATGTTTGAAGAGCAGATTTTTTTTCCTGCTCTGAAGAAACACTATATTTTAACTGTTTAATTTTACAAATAAGTATGCTTCTTTGGGTAAAACAGTTAAGCAGAAGTATAATCGGCAAAAACTAACTTATATTTTCTTCTCTTCATAATAGCCTATGTTTCAGACGAGCTAAAAGCTGCAGCACTGGTAGAAGAAGATGTGGAACCTGATGAAAACGCGGTTGATGGGGAGCCCTCAGCAAAATATGCATGTCCAGAAAAAGACTTCAGTAAGAACTGCCAAAGCTACCAAAACTCTCCAGCAGCTGAATTTTCTAGCCATGAAATGGACAGCGAGTCACATATCAGTGAGACGAGTGACCGTATGGCAGACTTTGAGAGCAGCTCTATTAAAAATGAGGAAGAGAGCAAGGAGGTTTCAATACCACTGGAAGACTCTACTGTATCTGATAGCTTAGAACAAATGAAAGCCGTATATAATAACTTCCTTTCTAATTCTTACTGGTCCAATCTCAACTTGAACCTTCACCAGCCAATTTCAGAAAAAAACAACGGCAGCAGTAGCAGCAGCAGCAGCAGCAGTAGCAGCTGCGGAAGTGGCAGCTTTGACTGGCACCAGACTGCTATGGCTAAGACACTGCAGCAGGTTTCTCAGAGCAGAATTCTCCCTGAACCAAGTCTTTTTAGCACAGTTCAGTTGTACAGACAAAGCAGTAAGCTTTATGGCTCTATATTTACGGGAGCCAGTAAATTCCGGTGTAAAGACTGCAGTGCTGCCTACGATACGTTAGTGGAATTAACAGTGCACATGAATGAAACGGGACATTATCGAGATGACAACCACGAAACTGATAACAACAACCCCAAAAGATGGTCCAAACCTCGCAAACGCTCTTTGCTTGAAATGGAAGGGAAAGAAGACGCCCAGAAAGTATTAAAGTGTATGTACTGTGGTCATTCATTCGAATCTCTTCAAGATTTGAGTGTTCATATGATCAAAACAAAACACTACCAAAAAGTGCCTCTGAAGGAACCTGTTACACCCGTAGCAGCAAAAATTATCCCAGCTACTAGAAAGAAAGCATCACTGGAGCTCGAACTTCCGAGTTCTCCAGACTCCACAGGTGGGACACCAAAAGCAACAATCTCAGACACAAACGATGCACTTCAGAAGAATTCGAATCCTTACATTACGCCAAATAATCGCTATGGTCACCAGAACGGTGCCAGCTATGCCTGGCACTTTGAGGCGAGGAAATCTCAAATTCTGAAGTGCATGGAATGTGGCAGCTCGCATGACACTCTGCAGGAGCTCACGGCTCACATGATGGTGACAGGACATTTTATTAAAGTCACCAACTCTGCCATGAAAAAAGGGAAGCCAATTATAGAAGCCCCAGCGACACCAACGATAACGTCCTTAGTAGATGAGAAGGTTCAGTCTGTACCACTAGCTGCCACCACTTTTACATCTCCTTCCAATACACCTTCTAGTGTTTCCCCTAAATTAAATATTGAAATTAAAAAAGAAGTAGATAAAGAAAGAGGTATCACTGACGACAAAATGAAAGACAAGGAGAAGCCAAGCGAAGATGAAGAGAAGTATGATATCTCCTCAAAATACCATTACTTGACTGAAAATGACCTAGAAGAAAGCCCGAAGGGGGGGTTAGATATATTGAAGTCTTTAGAAAACACGGTCACATCAGCTATAAACAAAGCCCAGAATGGCACGCCAAGCTGGGGTGGCTACCCCAGCATTCACGCTGCGTATCAGCTGCCCAATATGATGAAACTGTCGTTGGGTTCGTCTGGGAAAAGTACGCCATTGAAACCTGTGTTTGGAAACAATGAGCTCGTGTCACCGACTAAAACGCAGCCCTTGGTGTCTCCACCAAGCAGTCAGACCTCACCTGTGCCAAAAACAAACTTCCACGCCATGGAAGAATTGGTTAAGAAAGTCACCGAGAAGGTGGCTAAAGTGGAGGAAAAAATGAAAGAGCCCGAAGGAAAACTTTCTCCGATGAAACGTGCAACGCCTTCGCCATGCAGCAGTGAAGTCAGTGAACCCCTTAAGATGGAGTCCTCCAACGATGGTGGCTTTAAAAGCCAGCAGAGCAGCCCTGTCCCTCAAAGAGACGGCTGCAAGGATAGTCCCACTGTGGAACCTGTGGAAAATGGGAAGGAACCCGTAAAGTCCATCGTAAGTTCTTTAAGCAGCAGCACAGCTATCATTACTGATCACCCCCCTGAACAGCCCTTTGTAAATCCATTAAGTGCACTGCAGTCTGTCATGAATATTCACCTTGGAAAGGCAGCAAAGCCATCTTTGCCTGCTTTAGACCCAATGAGCATGCTGTTTAAAATGAGCAACAGTTTGGCCGAAAAGGCTGCAGTGGCCACCCCACCTCTACAGTCCAAGAAACCGGACCATTTAGACCGTTATTTTTATCATGTCAACAATGACCAACCCATAGATTTGACGAAAGGCAAGAGTGACAAAAGCTGCTCTTTGGGTTCAGCGCTTTTGTCATCCACATCGACATCTTCTGCATCTTCTTCATCTACAGTGACAACAGCAAAGACATCTGCAGTCGTGTCATTCATGTCAAACTCGCCGCTACGCGAGAATGCCTTGTCAGATATATCTGATATGCTGAAGAACCTGACAGAAAGTCACACATCAAAATCTTCCACACCTTCCAGCATATCTGAGAAATCTGACATTGATGGTACCACAATAGAGGAACCCGAAGAGAGTACACCAGCTCAGAAAAGGAAGGGACGTCAGTCTAACTGGAACCCTCAGCACTTGCTCATATTGCAGGCCCAGTTTGCAGCTAGTTTACGGCAGACTTCGGAGGGGAAATACATCATGTCAGACTTGAGCCCTCAAGAAAGAATGCACATTTCCAGGTTTACAGGACTTTCAATGACCACAATTAGCCACTGGCTAGCCAATGTGAAATACCAGCTTCGAAGGACGGGGGGAACTAAGTTCCTTAAAAATTTGGACACTGGGCACCCAGTGTTCTTTTGTAATGACTGCGCGTCACAGATCAGAACTCCTTCAACCTATATCAGTCATCTTGAATCGCATCTGGGTTTCAGGTTACGAGACTTGTCCAAACTGTCCAGTGAACAGATTAACAATCAGATAGCACAAGCAAAGTCACCGTCTGAAAAACTGGTGACGTCCTCTCCAGAGGAAGAAATCGGAACTGCTTATCAGTGCAAACTCTGTAACAGGACTTTCGCAAGCAAGCATGCTGTTAAACTCCATCTTAGTAAAACACATGGCAAGTCACCAGAGGATCATCTTCTGTATGTTTCAGAGTTAGAGAAGCAGTAGCGTTTGCTTTTGATTAAAATGACTGTAATTTGCTTTGAGGAAAACTGTCAAAGACGCCTTAAAGCTACTGTTTAGTTCTTGGCACATGTTCTTATTTTAACTCCAGAGTCGCTCTGGGCTGAACTGTTTTGTATAACTGTACAGTGTTTAAATAGAGGTGCATAATCAGCTGTTGTTACTGGTAAAATATGAAGGTTAAAATGCAGTGGTAAGTGTTTGGAACTTTGTGTAAATTGGATTTAGTTGCTGTGCATCCCTCTGATGCATCAAGCTGCATGCATTAACAGACAGTTTAATTAAGCATTTATAACTAATTCTGGTGCACTTTTTTCATGTGACCTAAGTGTGCTGGTATTTCTCACCCTATAATCTTTAGCCCTCTGAGTACTTTGAAGCACTTTTGCATTAATTTGGGAAAAATGTATGGAGAACGTTTTTTTTTAAACCCTTACCGGCTTAGTTCCAATTACTAATATGAACCTCCATTTATGCAGAGGTGTCTCACACCTTGAAATTTGAAAATATAATTTTCACATTGAAACATAGGTGTATATATTGTATAGATTTCAAAATCTCTTATGGAAAATGTGATTGTGGTTAATGCCGTTTTCTTTTTCTGCAGCGTTTTTAGCGACAGTGGGGTTTGTACCTGATCAGCGCCAGGTATAAACTGAACCTATATATAGTGTATATTTCATTTCTTTTTTTTGAGCTCTAACGTCTTTCCTTTTAACATCCAAACGTTGTAAATTGTATGATGAAAGATACCACAGATGGCATTTATAAAGTATTCAGAAACATTATTCTTAAAGCAAAGTATGTTCTGTTTTGCTATACAGTACATCTATATTAATAGAGGTTCATGTTTAAATTATACATATTTATTAGCGTTGCTCTCATTTGTTTGTTGGTTTGTTTTGCTGTTGGTTTTTGGGTTTTTTGTTTTTGAAACCATCTGAAGAAAACAGAAGCCACGGACTGCATTCCTGGCATGCATTCTAACTGTTTTGCACAACATGACTTTTAAAGGTATTTATTAGTAAAAAAAAAAACAGAAAAAGAAAAAAAAAAAGTAATAAAATTAGAAAATTCAAAATAAACTCAGTGCTCAAAGGGTTAAATCTATTTGAAAAAAAAAAAACAACTTGTACTGTATTTCCTAAACATTGATAAAGCCTTTAAAATGTTTGTACTGTAATACTTTGCTTAAAAAGTTCGGAGGCATTCTGTGATATAACCTCTTTTACTTATTTATAAGCGCTCTTGGTTGTTATTTCCTATTGTAGAATGCCTTTTTATTTCAATTGGTAACTTTCTGTTTTGTTCTGCCTAATTATTCTCCCAAGATTCCATAGTGCAGCTTTATCTTTAGGCATATGAAAGGTAACCCGTGGTTACCAGCACACTAAGTGATTCTGTTCGTCTCCATTTTTGGCAGTTAATTTGCAGAAGTAACTGACAGCTGACACCATATGAGAATCTATGTATAAAATATTGGCATGTAAACAGCACAGACACTGTAATGCACTCTGTGCCCTGTTTTGTTGTTGACAATGAAGCACCATTATATGACTCTTCATATAACCTTTTTTTCTACAGCAGCATTAAAATTGTCTTTTTGCTATAATTTTGTGTTGCGTTCACAATTATGTCTGAAATGTGCTACGACTAACGAGCACATTAAAATTAAATTGTATGCTATCTGTTTATGACTGAAGCTTGAGTAGGTTTCTTCATCTGCCAGGTGCTGGCAGTCAAAAGCTGCACATAAATCACTGGAGTTTTAGTGAACTTTACCATTTAAAGAGCAGGGTGGCACTTATTCAAAGGCTGTTTCTACATTTTTCATTCCCCACCCCCCCCCTTTCTTTTAGCAAAAATTTAAGCAACGTCTTTGTAATTGCA
>JAOXOE010050817.1:0-35142 GCA_028565055.1 Phoeniculus purpureus | reverse complement strand
AGAAAGTCTCGATCCTGGTCCTGCTCGCTATGACGGCCGCGATCGAATATTTATTCGTCCATATTGGACAAGATACAAGCGGACTCATAATTTTAGGCGTTTCAAGTTTTTTTATTGTGAATGAAGGGATCTCCATTTTAGAGAATTGCGCGCAGATTGGCGTCCCGATCCCGCCGATCCTATACAACGCGCTCGACAAATTAAACCGGGATCCGAGCGGAAAAGAGGCAGCACTCGCCAGGGATCCGCAGCTCGAGCAGCTGGACAAAAAGAGACTGCTCGATGAAAACAAACAATTAATACAGGCGATCCGCGGCGTCGAGTCTCCACTCCCCGCAGACGACGAACAAAAAGAAGTAAACACAACCGAAACCGAGAAAGAGGAGGACATAAGACAATGAAACTAAATTTAAAGGCACGCATGAAAAACCCGATCTTCTTATTTCAGTTATTCCTAGCCGTGGCCGCTCCGATTGGCGTTTATTACGGCGTTAAAGGCCCGGATCTTACTACATGGCCGGCGCTTTTCTCCCTGCTCGGATCCGCGCTATCAAATCCGTTCGTTTTGTTCACGATCGCCTGCAGTGTTTGGGCGGCAATCAATAACCCGTTAACGGCCGGAGTCGCGGACTCAAATCCGGAGCTTCGCCAGGACGAGCCGAAGAAAGGCGGTTTTTAATATGGCACGATTGAAAACAGATAGAGGGCATGGCGTAAACACATGGCCGCCGAGCAAAGGGATAGCAGCCTCCGGCGGCGTCCCCGGCATGGCCGAGCATAGTTTCAACGCTGCAGTTATGGACGAGGCGGAACGCCTGTTAAACGGCACGATCCCGACGTTTAGCGCGCAGGGCTCCAATAAACCGGACGTCCCTCTGAATACACGGATTAAGCAATACAACGCAGAACATAAAAAGGACTCGACAGGGATCGGGATATCGGCGCACGGAAACGCAAACGGGAAAAAGACCGTTCGCGGGTTCGGCGTTTTTTATTGGCAGGGATCCGCGCAGTCGAAAAAGCTCGCGGAGATCGTCCTCGCAGAATACAAAAAGGAATTTCCGGATCTGCCGATATGGGGATCCGGTCTTTTTGAGTCGGTTCGCGGAACGTGGTCCGAGTATGCGATTTTACGCGATACGCTCGGCCCGTTCGTTTTGGTCGAGTTCGAGTTCTTCACAAACGACGCAGCGCGAAAACTTATGCTAACGGCGGACTACCGGAAACGGTGCGGGGCCGTCGTCGCGCGTTCCGCTGCTAAATGGTACGGGAAAAGCCTCGGATCTGCTCCAGCTGCAGCAAAGCCGGCCAGCACAACGAGCGGCTCAATCCTGCCGGCTAAAGGTTATCTCGGGAAAAACGACAAAGGGAGCGCCGTCGGCACGCTGCAGCGGAATTTAAACGAGTTCGCGCAGCTGCTCAAATTGACGCCGCTCGTCGTCGATAACCGTTTCGGCCCGTTAACGATCGCCTATTTAAAGAAATGGCAGGCGCGTTATAAATTGACTGCAGACGGCTTTTTCGGCAAAGCGTCCGAAGCCATGATGAAAAAACAGCTCCAGGAGCTCGTAGCAGCCGAAAAGAAAGCAAAGCAGGCAGCAGCAGCCAAAGCCGAGAAAAACAAAGCCAGCAAGCCAGGAGCGGCAAAATATCGCGTGTTCGTCAACGGCAAGCAAACCGGCGCTTATTCACTCGGAGACAACGCAATCAAAGAGGCGGAGCGAGCGATCGAGGCAGGAGCCGAAAATATTGAAATTAAGGAAATTTAAGGTTGCTATAAAACACGCCGCGTGTTATTGTTTTTTATATGGTGTTCTACTATATAACGCGCGGAAGTTGCGGAAACAGCCGAAACGCGGAATAACGGCGGCGATCTCGGAAAAGGTCGACCGTCGGGTATTATTACGGATTCTTTGACAATTTACGTTTTAACCACAGAGAAAGGCCTCGCGAAAATGCGGGCCTTTTTTCTTTTTGAAAAAAATTGAAACTTTTTTATTTTTTTACTTGCCATAACACGAAACGTGTTATATAGTTAAGTTATCAAATAACACGAAACGTGTTATACAAACTATTTAAAGGGGCGGTTCACAATGGCAAAAAAACAATACACACCATCAGGAATTGAGTTTGAAGTTTTGACAGGTCCGGAGGAAACAAGCAACGGGAAACTCGGCCGGGTTTTGGTTCACTCGAAACAAGCGAAAGGATCTCACGGTTACACGGAGCGCTGGATCAGACTCCAAAAAAATAAAACAGGCTTTTATATCACGATCAACAAAGAGCGGGCATATATCGAAATTCCTGCAGGGTTTTGGAATAAAGGATATGCACCAGGGACTTATTTAAGCGGCGAGCCTTGCAAATGGTATTACTGCTACTGGATCAGCGAGGACGGCGAACGTCGTCTAATCATGGACGAAAGATTCCGCGGCCTGGAGGATAAAAAGGAAGAGGAGAAAGCGGCCGCTCCAGCTAAAAAGCAAACGACGGTTATTATCGGGAACGTCTTTAAAAAGGAAATTGGGGAGCGCAAAGTCGCGCGTCTCAAAGCGTTGACGCTCAACTCGTTTTATAATTTTGAGTTTGCCGTTTATCCGATCGGCGGATCCTTCAATATACAAGCGTCCTCGGATTACGATTTCGAAGGGGATCCGGAAAAAGAAATGCTTTCGATCTTGCTGCAGTATTTAGTTTTAGAATTTTAGAAGGGGAGTCGTTAAATGAATATCGTCACAAAGATCGGCGGCGGGCGAACGCAGCACGCCGCACAGTTTAACCAACAAACGGGAGCCATAAATTTATATTGTGACTCGCTGAAATATCCGAATTATTTCGCCTCGGTCCGGGATCATCAAAAACCAACGGCGCAAAATGTCACTTGTAAAAAATGCTTAAAAAATATTGCTGCCTGGCAGCCGGAGAAGGGGAGAAAATAACATGGAAATTTTAATCAATGATACTAAAATCGTACTCGAAAAACGGAGCGGTGAGGTCGTAACGATCGAAACATATAGCGAAGAAAAGGCGCGCGAAATGGCTATCGAAATCGCAGCAGCTTATTTTAAGGGGGATCTGTAAAATGTTTAAATCAATCGAATCGAAACTCGACGTTATGAAACTGCAGTATGCAATCGTAAAAGCGCAATGGGACGAAATCACAAACGACGAGCACGCAGCGGAGGACGCAATGGATCAAGTCGGGGAGGCGCTGCTCGACGCAGAGGAGGCGCTCCGGGCCGAGGTCCTGGATCTCGCCGGGCTCCAGGTCGGCCAGGATAGCGAGGAGTTTAAACTATTAAAAAATATCGCGTACTCCGAAAAGTTTTTCGCGGTTATCATGCAATAAACGAGCGGCTCCGGATCCCTGGAGCTGCTTTTTTTATTGGAAAAACTTTCTTTTTCTTTTTGTTGCAATAACACGAAACGTGTTATATACTATTAATAGATAACACGAAACGTGTTATATAAATCGGATCAAAAGGGGAGCATTTTATCATGGCGAAATTAAAAGACGAGTTTTTCACAGAATTTACAGGACCGAGCGATCGGGGTTTTGTTGGGTACGATTTCAAGGGCTCGACAAAGTGGGGTTCGCAGAAATTGAAAGAGGATAAGAAAGGTCGTTTCGTCGTTATTAAAGGAAAAAAATACTATGTCGATCACATACTCGACGAGATCGCGGCGCTGGAAAAAGAGGAGGCCGAAAAGACTCCCCTCTCCAGTAATGACGCGGCAGGGGAGGGGCCTCGCCTGGAAAACGTGCTCGCCTTATTGGTCGCGGCGGGGGAGACAGCAGAGATCCAGCGCGAGACACTTTTCACGGGTACGAAATTTTACGTCGTGGAAAACAGCAGGCTCGAGAAATTACAGGTCGTTAACGCGAAGGGGCTCCCGGTATTTAGTTCTGCAGATCCGCAGGAGATCGTTAACTTTTTGGACGAGAAAGGCGGCTGGAGTGAAAATGTTTAAAACGTTAAAAGCCTTTTTCGCAGCACGCAAAAAACGGAAAAACTGCTCGCACTATTGGGAGCTTTACGATATCGTGCCGGTTATGGATCGCGACGGAATGGACGAGCGCCAGGACGTTTATAAAATCCGCTGCCTTAAATGCGGCAAAATGGAGCGCCGGAGCTTTTTCGGGATTGACCGGCTCCAAAAACTCGGCCGGATCAAGACCGGCAGATCGGAGGCGATCGAATGAAATCTTTCCCGTTTATGGTACAGGCGAGCACGCCTTATAAATTAAGATCCGGAGATATTATTCCGGGCAAAGAGCCAGCCGAGCGGCTTAAAGTGACGAGTATAACCGAGGTCGAGCTCGACGGCGTGATCGTGACAGTTTTCGGCCGCTGCAGACATTTAAAAGAAGGGGAGGGGATCGAATGAAAAATTTAACCCTGCAGCAGCTCAAAGAAATACAGCAGCAATATAACGGGCCAGGCGGCAACGAAATAAATAATAATTTTTGGGCGCGTATGCTCGCCGGCCATTTCCCGGAGGTTACAGCGGAGTTTGACGGGGAGCCCGTCGCGATTAAATTTTTAGGCGAGCGGTTTCTAAAGGATCCAGGCGGAGCCGTCTCCGAAGAAATGGCGGAATACGAGGCGCTATTTATTCCGGGGTTCGGTCATGAATACATTTCAAAACGTTACAATGCGGACATAGGCGACGAGGAGGCGATCCGGCGCGCGGAAAAATACGCGAAGGATAAAAACGTCTCGATCTATTGCGTTCGAAAGGTCCGGACGTCGAGGCGTTATTTAATTCACAATATGCCATTTTGAGGAGCGGCAGGGGAGACAAAAATCCCCTCTCGTCTACTTCCGATAATTTATGTTATGTAACCTAAAATTTTCCAGGCGGAGCAGCTGCTCCCCTCCCCTCTCGAAAGGAGTTTTAAAAAAATGAAATCAAACAATATTATAAAAACAGATCAGCAGCAGATCTCGCCGGCGGACGTTATTAAAGTCATGCAGAGCGAAATCGAAAGCCGCGAGATCGCGGACGGCCATAAAGGTTTTGGCGTTGACTCCTCGAGCCGGTTAAAAACAGAGCTTTATTTTTATCAGCTCGGCGTCTCCGGTCAGGCTCCGCCGGATTGGAGAAAGATCCTGCAGAAAGTCGATCCGGAGTATGACGACTATTTACGGTTAAAAAAGAAATTCGAATAACGGGAGCCGGAGCAGGGACTCCCCTCTCCTCCCCTCCCCTACTATAGAAAGGGTTTTTATTATGTCAGCTAAACCACAAAAGCACCAGGCAAAGAGTAATAAACGCATGGCATTGCACAAATGCCGCGATTGTGACGAGGATTTCCTCGCAGCTAAAAAGACCAAACGAAACAATACAGCTTTTTGTCCGCTATGCGGGGAAAACATTTATACGGAGCGGATCGCGAATATTACGATCGAGCGGCCGTTTCTTTATAACCGGCAATGGACCGAGGAGGAGGACGAAATAATTTTAAGCGGTCCTGAAATCGGATTAACAGATCGGCAAATAGCGGAGGAGCTGGAGGGCCGGACGAATTACGCGATCCGGAGCCGGCGGTCCCGTTTGCGCGCTATGTTAAAAGAAGAAAGGGGAGCCTAAACAATGGCAGTTAGAAAGAAATTAAACTATGCAGTCGACGCGAGCGGCTGCTTTATCTGCTCCGGCCATGCTTCGCGCGTTCAGTATCACGGCCGGACGCTGCCGTTTATATGGCGGGAACGACACAGCCAGCCTATGCAGGAATGGTTATACAAAGAAATGTTCGGTCCGCTGCCTGCAGGCTATACGGTTCTGTTAAAATGTGAAAATGATAATTGTATCAATCCGGAGCATTTTCGACCGGCTCCATTGATTACACGCAGAGAAAGGGAGGCGCGGGAACATGAACAAACGACAGCGTAAGAAACGCGAAAAACAAATCGAGGAGCGGCTTTTCCTGCAGGCATGGGAGCAGCGCGAGCAGTTTATCGAGGACATTAATAAAGCCGTCGCAAAGGTGAGAGGCTGGATCGAGGAGGTCCCGAAATTCATCGATAGGAAGGTCCAGGAGCGGCCGGAGGAGATCCGGGAGCAATTACTCGCGAAAGAGGGGAAACTCCTCAAATGGGAGCGGCTGCTCCTCGATAAAGTCAACGCCGAGCTCGAGAGGAGGGCCGGCCATGACAATGAAAAATAAACAGTATTTCGGAAATAAGTTTTTCTCGCCTTTCTTCAAATGCGAGTGTATTGTTTTAGAGGTGATGAATGACAAGAAATGGTTTTTTATCGCAGCAAGCAATCCGCGCAAGATCCTAAAAGCCGAGACTCCCCTCTCGTATTTTTTCGACGCGCCAGGAAAGCCGAAAAGGTAACAGAACGCCGGGCCGATCGCCTGGCGTTTTGTTTTCTGGAAAAAAATTTAAAAAAGTTTAATTTTCACTTGCAATAACACGAAACGTGTTATATAGTATTACTAGGGAACACGATAAGCCGCTAAAGCAGGGCGGTTTACACGTTCCCTTTCTTCTAAACGGTCATAACACGAAACGTGTTATATATAAATTACAGGAGGTTTTTCTTATGCCAGTTTTAAAAACAGATTCACTCGAGCGGGCGCTATTACGCAAGGCGCTACACGTTCAAGGCGTGAAAGATACGACGCCGGAAAACACAGCGGTTTTAAATTTAATTGAAAAGCGTAGTTTAGAGGGGACGGACGAGCAGCTCCAGGTCATGCAAACGGGCCTCGTTAAGTTCGGCCACATGGCCCGCAGCTTCCGAAATTACAACGACGCGCGGATCGCGTCGAGCCTGGCGAGCCGGATCGAATTGTTTAAGCAGGAACGCCGCAAAGCCGCACAACCAAAACAAACCAAACAAGGGGGATTTTAAAATGAAAAAGCAAAACATGAACATTTCAGAAATGTTAAAAGGGATCTTGGAGGCAGCAGCAGAGACGCAAGCGCCGAAAATGAAGATCGTCAAAGTCGGACGCGTATCGCGTTCAATGGTGGACCGCGTTCGCGAAATCGACGAGCGGCACGATCAGCAGCACGAAGAACTAAACGACAAAATCGAGGCCTATAAAGACAAGATCGCAACCGAGGCCGCGGCGAAAATGAAAGCCTTTATCGATCAGGCGGAGCGGGAACATCGTCCGGATTGCCGGAAAGCCCGCGAAGAAATGGCCGCAGCATGGGACGAGATCCATAACGAATTAGGCCTCCCGGAATCGGAGCGCGCGACGGATTACAAGCTCAACGCAATTACGGGCGACGTAACGAAAGAGGTCCCGCTCCAGGATCAGGACGCAACGGAAGAAAGCGAAAGCATTTTCCATTAAATAAAATACAGCTCGACCGGCGAAACCCGTCGGGCTGCCTTATGTATTAAGTTATTTGAGTATTCAGATAAATTTAATCTCAACAGAGGAGGCGGAGGGATCATGGTACAGCCTTTTGATTTTGAGGCACTCGCGGACGGATCCGCGAACGTGTATAAATCCGGTCGTTATATCGGAAACATCAAAAACGCGGCGGAAATGGCGTTATATTGTAAGCATGAAAACGAATATACAGCGCCGGAGGGCGGTTTTCGCTTATGTGTAGATTGTGGACTAAAAACCGAAATCGGGGAGGGCTTTAAATGAAAAAAGTAACCGGCGAATTATACGACTTGTATTTTCTGCAGCTGCAGGACCAGGCGCAAACGTCGGCACTAATGGCCGAGAAAACTTACTATATGTCACAAGCCGAGATCGACGAACGCTATCGCGAGATCCTGGAGCTGCAGGAGCGGGAGCAGCGCGAGTTATGGCGGGCGATCTGTCAGGAATACGGACTCGATCCGCGTTTCGAATACATTCTCACCAGGGAGGGCGAGCCGGTTCCGGTCGTCATGCGGCCACAGGAGGCGCTGGCGGTATGAATAAATGTAAACGGTGTGATCGTCCTCTCAAATCGAAAGCCTCGCTGCTCACAGGGTATGGGAAAGCCTGCCTCCGCAAACAGCGCCAGGAGGACAAAGAGGCGGGGATCCCCGAGGGGCAACTCGACATATACGACATATTTAAACAGGACGAAACCGGCGGCGGGGATATGCTACGATAAAAGCGAACGTGGTCCCGGCTCCAGCGCTGGCGGCGCGCTCCTCTCCTCCTCCGGGGGTGTCGGGATTGGTTGAACGTTCAACAGCAAAAAGCCGCAGGATTTCAGGATCCGACCGCCGCGGCCTTTTTATTGGCTTGCTATAACACGAAAGGTGTTATATACTGATTTCAATAGGACGATAGGAGGGTAAATAATATGACAGTCGCAGCCTACGATAAAAAAGAAATCGGCCGCCGTTTGCGTTCTAAGCGATTAGAGGCCCGCAAAGATCAAAGCGACGTAGCGAAAGCGATCGGCGTTTCGCCGGCTGCTATCGGTATGTATGAACGAGGCGAACGCGTTCCGCGCGAAGAAACTAAAATCGCGCTCGCGAATTATTACGGGGTAGACGTTCAGAGTCTTTTTTATTAACTAAAAAGGATCTCCGGGCGTCGGTCGTCCCGCTGCCGGGGATCCTCAAAAGCCCGTTAACTCGGCGGCTATTTTTTTACAGTCACATAACACGTTTCGTGTTATAATTATAAAAAAGGGAGTGTTTTACATGGGTACAGTTCACGAAATGGAAAGAGCGGAGCAGCAGCCGGTCGTCAAAGATCTAAAGCTCGTCAAAAAGTTAGCCGAAATTATGAGCGCGGTCCGGAACGTGGAGAAAAAAGGCTATAACTCGTTTCATAAATACGAATACGCAACAGAAGCGGACGTTTCGAAAGCGGTCCGGGAGGAGCTGGCGAGTCGTTCCGTTATGATGATCCCGAGCGTTCTCCGCCGCGAGATCCGCGAGCATACGAACAACCGGGGAAAAATTGAATATATCGCGATCGTCGATATGGAGTTTCGTTTTATTGACGGCGAGACGGGCGAAGAAGTCGTTTTCCAATTCAGCGGCGAGGGCCAGGACGCAGGGGATAAAGCGATCTACAAAGCGGAAACCGGCACGCAAAAGTATGCCATGATGAAAGTATTTCAAATTCCGACAGGGGACGATCCGGAGCGGGATAACGAACAGCCGCCAGGAAACGGCCAGCAGCAGGGCCAGCAGCCGCCGAACAACCAACAGCAAGGCAATTACTCCAGCCAGCAGCAAAACGCCGGAAAACAGCCGCAGGAGCCGCAAAAACCGACAGGCCCGACAAAAGGCCAGCTCAAAGCGAAATACAAAGAGCTGATCGGATCGGACGACGATTTCGCGGACGTCGATCTCGTTAAGAAATTCGCAGGAAATGGGGCCGGTCTTATGCAATGGCTAGACGATCGGATCCAGGAGCGGGAACAATACGAGCCGAAAGTTTTCGCAATCTCGAGAGCGAAAGGCGCGGAGGATATCAAAACGACTGTTTTCGTTCTTTCGCAGCTCCGGAAAGGGAACACATACGCGGGAATCCTGGCAGCGCTCGAGAAATAACTCTCGGGCTGCAGCTCGGCCTTTCGTTATCATACAAACGAAATAGTTAACAGGTACGGGA
Organism: Phoeniculus purpureus; assembly: GCA_028565055.1. Taxonomy (NCBI): domain Eukaryota; kingdom Metazoa; phylum Chordata; class Aves; order Bucerotiformes; family Phoeniculidae; genus Phoeniculus; species Phoeniculus purpureus. The sequence goes on along the minus strand of JAOXOE010050817.1, from coordinate 25,595 downwards.
ACAGCCGTTTGTAAGGCGCACGACCGGGATAAACGGGAAATAATTCCGATTATCCTTTTAAAATACATTTACAAAACACGTTTCGTGTTATAGACTAAAAATGTAAACGATTCAGGACAAATTAAATTAAGTGTTCAGATAATTTATAAGGCTTTAGGCCTAAACTAGAAAGATACACAACAGCGGGGAAATAACAGGAGGTTTGTTAAATGATTTTTAGAGTCGAGAAAACGGAGAATTACGTCGTTTTAGATAAGGGCTATATAAACGACGTGGGGCTATCGCTGCAGGCGAAAGGGCTACTCACGATCATGCTCGCGCTGCCGAACGACTGGCAATTTTACGAGGTGGATTTAATCAAACGCAGCACCAACGGCCGGGACGCGGTTCGCGCAGTTATTAAAGAGCTGCAGAACGCGGGCTATATTGTGAAAGAGCAGGGCCGGAAAGCCGGCGGGAAATTTTCTAAACCCGATTTCGTAGTACACGAAAGGCCTGTAAAGCCTCCGCTGCCTGGAAATCCGGCGACGGGTAAACCGGCGACGGGTAAACCGGCGACGGAAAACCCGACACTACTAAGTAATAAATCACTAAGTAATAAATCACTAAGTAATAAATCACTAAGTAATAAAGATACTAAAGAATATAAAGATAACGTCGCGGACGCTCCTCCAGCTCCTAAAGCAGCAGCTCCGGATCTTCCCTTTAAAGACGTCGTGGAATATCTGAATTTAGTCGCCGGTACTGCTTACAGACCGAGCGCAGCGAAAAATAAAGGCCCGGTCGTCGCTCGCTTAAACGAGGGCTTCGCCGTGGAGGATCTGAAAAAGGTCGTCGATATTAAGGTCAAAGATTGGGCGCGTGATTCTAAAATGCAGAAGTTCATCAGACCGGAGACGTTATTCGGCCCGAAATGCGAGGGTTATCTCAACGAATGGAGGCTAAAGTATGGAGTCAATAAAGGACGTACTGAAAAACAGTCAAACGTTCCGGGAGATGTGGGGTTCTAATACGTGCGATCTGCATAAGCAGCGGACCGTCGTATTTAAAAACCCGGAAACCGGCGAGCGCGAGGAGTTTTGTCCGATATGCGAAAAAGAAAAGGCGGACGCCGAGCTCGTAAAGCAGGAAACGAGAAAGAGTTTTCTCTCCGCTGCTAACACACTGGATAATAAAAGCGTTTTCGAGGATCCGGATATCCGGAAAGCAACTTTCGAAACGTATCACGAAAAGCCGGACGAGCCCGAAATCGCGATCAAAAAGCGGGAGGCGCTCCAGCAGCTCGAGCGATTGAAAGCAGGGGAAACGTTTAATTTATGGTTTAACGGATTGCCGGGCGTCGGAAAGAGCCATTTAGCAATGGCAATGCTCCGGGAGCTAAACGATCCAGGGAGCGGCCGCAGCTGCCTATTTATCAGCGTCGCGGAAATGCTCCGGATCATGAAAAATGGATTTAACGATAAAACGGGCCAATACAAATACACGGAATTTTATTTTGTGGATCTTATGAGCAGCGTCGATTTTCTTGTTTTGGACGATCTCGGGAGTGAAACGGGTTCGACCGATACAGAAAAGCAGGCCTCGGATTTCGTGCAAAGCGTTTTAAAATCAGTCGCCGGCGCAAGGCAGGGGAAAGCAACGATCGTAACGACGAATTTAAGCTCCGCACAGGTTATGGATATGTATGATAAAAAGCTCGTTTCGCGGCTATTAAAGAAAGTCTCCGCGATCAAGTTCACGCAAACGACCGATAAGCGAATTAAAGATTTTGGGTTCTAGTTTATCGGTCCTGATCCATTTTTATATTTTGCTGCTTTTAAGTTACGTCATTATCAAATTACTCGAGGGGAGTCGGGAGCATGATCGCAAAGATCGAGCACTATTTCATAACAGAGGACCGGGCGGAAATCACGCTCGAAGATCGCATTTATTTTTACGGGTTTTATCTAATGGCCGGGGCCTTATTTATCGGCCTCGTCGGAAAGGTGGGCTTTTAAATGGCAACGCAGCAAACGACATTAACCGGAGACGACTCGCCGCGCTTTTATCCGGACGGATCTCCGCGTTTGTCCGAAATCGACGAACGCATTAACGATATGGAGGCGAGAGGCTGGACGCTTAAATTTAAGAGCCCGCCGATCGAAACCGAAAAAAAGTTATTTAATCATAAACCAGCAAACAGCCGCGGACCGAAACAACGTTTTATCGGATCCGAAACCCGAACGAAAGTAAAAGCGGTTATGGTCCGCGAATACGAGGGAACGATCGGAGGGCGTCGAAATGGGCGACAGCGTACCAGCTCGGCTATCTGAAACGATAACGGAATGGAATCTCCCGGAGGCAACCGAAAAGGATCTCCGCGAAACCTTAGACAGCCTATTTAAACGCATTGAGGAGGAGGCGGCAGCAAGTGACGAAAATCGAAAGGGAGCGGCGTCTCCAGGTAGTGGATCAGATCGAGCAGCTGCTCGCGGATAACTGCCGGAAATGCCCGATCCAGCGCAGCGGCGGAAACTGGGGCGCAAAATGCAAGCCCGCGCCGGTTTGTCCCGTATTGCCGAAACTGCAGGCACTCGGGAAAGAGCTCGGGTTCGATCCGCCACAGCGCACGAAAGCGGTTATCGAGATCGATCCGGAGCTCCTCCGCCGAGCGAGGGAAAACAATATTCCGGAAAATATTTATATCGCAAGAGTCAACGCCGGCCGGGATCCGGTCGAAGCTGCCGAAATGCCGCATTTCAGACCGCGCGAGGATCAAGAGTTTTTGCGCCTCGCCTTGTCTCGCAATATCCCGCGTTCGACTTATGGCTCCCGTGTAAAAAACGGCTGGACGCCGACAGAGGCCGCCAGCTATCGCCAGGGCGCAAAACTGCAGGACATAAGGGAGGGCCGGGCCAATGGCTTATATATTGTTTGAATGTCCGACATTTAAACACAATACCTTTTTTCTCGGGAGAGAGTTAACGCGTTTTCGTTCATTGTGGGCGGAAGGGTATAGCGTCGCCTCCATTGCCGAGAAAATGGGACGTACACAAACAGAAATCTCGCTGCTTGCGGTGGATCATATCGAACGCGGCGTTATTGAGATCAGAGAAACAGGAGGTTATGGCCTATGAATAATAGCAGCAACCGGGACGCAGGGCGTCAAATGAATTTTTTCGGGATTGACTACCCGGAACTAATAAAACCACAGGAGCGGCCGCAGGAGCCCGAAAAACGAGAGGAGATAGCAGAACATGACAAAGCCGACAGCAATACAGCTCGTTAACTTATTTCATGCACAAGAAAAGCTCGACCGTGTGATCGAGAACAAATTCCCGAGAGGGGAGGAGGACCGGCTCGAGTTAAAGATCCTCGCGCTGCTAACGGAGATCAGCGAGGCGCTAAACGAATTTCGCGAGTTTAAGTTTTGGAGCGAGGACCGCAACCGCCGGGACGAAAAGCTGCTCGAGGAGCTCGTCGATATCCTTCATTTTTTGCTAGGCGTGGGGATCGAGGTCGATCATACGGATTTAGATATTTTTGTATTGCATGAGGCAGAGGACGCGATCGGCGCTTTTTCCGAAATGTATTTAAAAGCGAATAACCTGTTATTCTCGCAGCGCCACAACCTGGAAATCGATCATGTAACGCTGGAATTAGCGTTCGCGGCCTATTTCCAATTAATCGAGCGCCTCGGGTATACGTGGAGCGATATCGACGCAGCTTATAATCGCAAGAACGAAAAAAATCACACTCGCCAGGAAACGGCGTACTAAAAGGGGATAAAACGAAATGATTAACAGAGTCGTATTAGTGGGACGTTTAACGAAAGATCCGGAATTAAAATACACGCCGAGCGGCGCAGCAGTCGCACGTTTTACCCTGGCAGTAAATCGCAATTTCGCGAACGCAAACGGGGAGAAAGAAACGGATTTCATTTTATGCCAGGTATGGCGCAAGCAAGCCGAGAACACAGCAAACTATTTAAAAAAAGGATCCCTCGCAGGCGTAGAGGGCCGGATCCAAACAGGCAGCTATGAGGGCCAGGACGGAAAACGCGTTTATACAACAGAAGTTATTGCGGATAGCGTGCAATTCTTAGAGCCGAAAAGCCAGGAGCAGGGCCGCCAGCAGGAGGGCCGAGGCAATGGCTATCAAAACCAACAGGGGAGCCATCAACAGCAGCAGCAGCAAAATAACGGCTATCAGCAGCGCGGTAACGATCCATTTACAAACGGGAGCGGCCCGATCGAAGTATCGGACGACGATCTCCCTTTCTGATATGGGGAAATCGTTTCAAGTGCGCCGAAAATATCAATGTTTATTCGAGCCATTAAATGCTCCCGTCGGGGCTCCGGATCTTACGGAATGGGATTTAATTTTTGTTCTGTATGAAGATTTAGACGGCTATATCTATTATTACTATTGCAGAGACGAGACGCAGCAAGTTTATAACATGAATAGCGTTCAGTTATTAAAGCGATACAAACGAGTATTTAATTGAATAACCCGCGGGGCGAGCTAGAGGTCCCGCTTTTTATTTTTCATAAATCAGAGGGGGATCCGATCGCATGAAACCAGGCGAAAAGCACGCAGCAGCGCAAGCGGAATTAAAACGGATCTTAAAAGAGCAGCAGACCGTCAGCGTTCCGAAATTGGCCCGTTTACTGCAGACGTTAAACGTCTCGCTCCAGCCAGGGAAAACGCAGGAGAGTACAGAGGTCGCTTATTTAAAAGGCGAGATCCGGAAACGGGAAATAAAAATTTCGAAATTAATAAAAAAATATAGACGCACGGAGGCGGCAAAATGAAAAAACCTAATGTCCGATATCCTGGAGGGCTACGAAAGCCCGCGTATAAGCAGCCGGAGATCGTCAAGAATCGCAAAAAGGCGAATCTCGGGAAAGAGTTCGAGGGCTATATCGAGGCGACAAATACGGCCTACATAGTACGAAAGCGCGCGGCCGTATTCCGGCAAAATCCGGAGGTGACAGTTATCCGGAAAGGGAAAGAGATCGTCAGCGCTTTTCATAAGCAAAAAGCGGGGCTCGATTTTATCGGCCTATCCTCGGGGAAATCATTTACATTCGATACAAAAGAAACGCAGAGCGCGACGGCGTTCCCGCTCGATAACGTCGAAGATCATCAGTTCGAAACTATGCAGCTATTTACAGAGCAGGGCGGCCTGGCGTTCCTATTGATCCGTTTCGTGAAAAAGCAGCGGATTTATTTCGTCACGTTTGAGCAGCTGCTCCCGTGGTGGGCGGGCTACAAAGGCGACGGCCGGAAATCAATCCCGTTTGATTGGATTAACGAGAATTGCGAAATCGTCGGAGCAGGCGGCGGCCTTGCGGTCGACTATCTGCCACTGATCCGCAAATAACCCGAGAGGCGGCGAAATGCCGAAATAATACAAAATTCAGGATAAAATTAAAAATAAAGGGGTTTTATTGGATATGGATATTTTAGTCGAATTTACGGGAGAGACGGGAGTCACACAACGTTTACAGATTAACGACGCGCCAGAGGGGACGGAGATCGTCGTCCTGGAGCAGTTTCTCGCCGGGCCGAGTGATTTATCGAGAATGATCTCGGAGGCCGGAGAGGGGCCACAGGAGCCCGAAAACGCGGAGACGTTTCTCCCGGAGTTTCGAATCGACGTAAAAGGCCCGAGCGAGGAGTCGCTTTTCGCTATCCGTGAAACGATTGAAAAATCACAGGAGGAGGCGCGCCGCTCCGGTAGAGCTGAATATAATCCACTCAATACGCTCGATCGATCCGGCGACCGCGCAAAGCACCAGGCCAAAAAAGCGGGGGCGCGGATCCAGCGAACGAAAGAGATCCGGACCGTCGATAACTTGCGGCAGGCTGCCGTCGAATGTTTGAAGGTGCTGGAGGGCAAAAACAAACAAGACGCCAGGAAAGCAAGCAGAACATAGAGAGGGGAGGGGCTCGGATTGGCTGGCATTTATGGCGAATACAGCAGAATCAAAGAAATTCAGGAATGGACCGCGCAGCAGATCAAAATTTCGAATAAAGAGCGGGAGTTTTGGGGAAATAACTTGTTAGCGGCTTCGAAATTCCCCGCACTCGTCGCAATTGCAAACGTTGACCGCGTTTCTGATAACATTGAGCGGCTGCATGAGGTACACGATTTTTATAACGGCATCGCGGTAGAAATCGAGGAGGCGATCCGGTCGAAAAAGGGGCTCGATCATCAAGTCGCCTATAAACGAATTGTCGAGGAGAAAACGCTCGCAGAGATCGCGGAGGAGCTCAAATTCTCGCCGGAGTATATCCGGAGGGTTAACGCGCGTATTCAAAAAGATCTCTCGCGAAACGTCGTCATTAAAGGCTACAAAGAGGCTACAGATAACGCTTAAAAACGCGGTATAATATGTATAACGGGATTTAAAACTCCCGGCCTGCAATACGATTCATCAGATCTTCCCCTATGTTTTGGCGTCTCTCGGATATCCGGGGGGCGTTTTTTATTTATGCGGAGGATCGGCTTATCGAAACACAAATAAACGGATCTCCGGGGGGCGTGGTGAACATTTAGTGAATTGGGAGCAGATACGCGAAGATTTTGAAACGACAGATATCACGTTAAAAGATCTCGCGGAAAAGTACGATATCAAAATCGGCACGCTGAAAAGCCGGAAAAGCCGGGAGAAATGGCAAAAGCGCAACGCGGGAAAAGCGGCAACGCAACGCAAGAAAAAGGCTGCAACCAAAAGCGCAAAAGTTGCAACTCCCGGAGCGGCTGCAGAGGAGAAAGAGCTCAACGATAAACAAGAGCTTTTTTGCATTTACTACATTAAGTATTTTAACGCCACAAAAGCCTATTTAAAGGCTTATGATTGCGCCTATTCTACTGCAGCAGTCGAAGGTCATAGGAGCCTAAAAAATCCTAAGATAACGAAACGAATCGACGATCTCAAAGCGGAGCAGTTCCAGGAGGTTAAACTCTCGGCCCGCGACGTCCTGCAGAAATATATTGATATCGCTTTTGCAGACATTACGGATTTCGTCGAGTTCGGAACGAAAAAGAAAGTGGTCCGCGAAATTATCGGCTACGGTCCGGACGACGATCCGATCGAAACGTCGACGGAATACGACGAGGACTATTTCAAACTGAAAAATGATTATCAAATCGACGGAACAATTGTAACCGAGATAAAAGAGGGGACAAACGGCGTTTCGGTCAAACTGGCGGATCGCATGAAAGCGCTGGAGAAACTCGAGCAGTACACGGATCTATTAAACGACCGCGAGCTGCAGCTCCTCCGGATCGCGAAAACGAAAGCCGAAACCGAGAAGATCCAGGCCGAAACCAAAAACGAAGAAACCGGCAGCCGCTCCGTTTATGTCGTTCAGAATAAAGACGCCATGCGGGAGGTTATGCAGGCCCGCGCAGCTGCTAAACGTCAGGAGGCGGGAGAATGATCGCCACAGAGCCATATAACACGCTGGCGGACGTCGAAACGATTGACGTCATGGATATGATTAATCCGCATTTTTACGAGGTTTGGCTCGCGGAGCAGTCGAATATTATCTGCAGCGGCGGCCGCTCCTCTATGAAATCGAGCGTTCTCTCGTTAAAACTTGTAACCGAGTTCCTGGAGGACGATCAGGCGAACGTCGTCGTTTTGCGAAAGGTCGCGAAGTATCTCCGGACGTCGGTATACGAGCAGATTTCATGGGCTATTTACACGCTCGGAGCGGAGCGGGATTTTATTTTCGGAACATCGCCTATGAAAATCACGCATAAGCCGACAGGGACCGCTTTTTATTTTTTCGGGGTAGACGATCCGAAGAAACTCAAATCCGCAAAGATCGCGCGGGGATATGTGAAATATTTATTTTATGAGGAGCTGGCAGAGTTTAGCGGCGTTGAGGATATCGATATCGTACAAGATACGTTTATCCGTGAGCAGCTGGACGACGGCCAGGAGGTCCGGACCGTTTACGCATACAATCCGCCGCGGAATCCGTTTCACTGGGTTAACGTTTGGGCGAAATCAAAGCGGAACGATAAAGATTATCTCCTTCATCATTCAACGTATTTAGACGACGAGCTCGGCTTTTTATCCGCTCAAATGGTCCGGAAAATTGAGAACTACAGAGAGACGGATCCGGAGTATTACGAATATATGTATCTCGGGAAAGATATCGGCCTCGGTGATACGGTCTATAATCCGGAGCAGTTTAAAGTCGTGAACGATATCCCGGACGGGGAGCGGCTGATCCTTATTGATATTTCAATGGATACGGGCCATCAGGTCAGCGCGACGGCGTTCCTTGCGGTCGGATTGACGAATAAAGGCAGCGTCGTATTGCTGGAAACGTATTACTATAACCCGGAAAACAGAGGCGTTAAAAAAGCGCCGAGCGAGTTTTCCGAGGATATGTTTAATTTTATGAAAGCGGTCGGGGAAAAGTGGGGCGTCCCGCTCGATCAGAAAACGATCGACTCCGCCGACGGCGCTATGCGAAATCAATACTTTAAAGATTACGGGGAACGTTTGCACCCGGTCGCGAAATTGTCGAATGTGAAAATGATCGATTACGTTCATGATCTGCTCGCGCAGGGCCGCGTCTATGTCCTGGACAACGCGAGTAACGAAATTTTTATCGAGGAGCACCAGCGCTACCAATGGGATAAAGACAGCGTTAAACGCGGAAAACCGGAAGTTATCAAAGAGCACGATCACACGGTCGACGCGTTCAAATATTACGTTATGGATAATCTGCAGAAACTCGGGCTTAAATCATGAGGAGGCGGCAGCGTGAAAGAATGGATTATAAAGGAATTAAAGATCACAGGGCGAGCGCTGCTTTTCGTATGCGCTACGCCTTTTTTAGTCGCGGCAATTTTAATCGGGTTCCGGACTTGCTGGCAATGCGGAAAGTTTGGTCATGTATTCACCATGTCGAAATATTGGACATGGCTCGACAGGAAAAAGCCGGTCGATGTTTGCCGGTACTGCCGAACGTATTTAAAAGAATACGACGAGGAGGGGCTTTTATGATCGTTTACGAGGCAGCCATTTTCGATAAGCAAGAAACGCTCGGGGATCCGGAAAAGGATATCGGCCTTTTTGTCACGCTGGAGGCAGCGCAAGCCGTCGCAGCAGACGAGAGGGATTTTATCGATCAAGAGCCGCTTGTCAACGTATACGAGGCGAGAGGCGAGGAGTTTATCTGTATTGGCGTTTGGTGGGAAGATCGGAGCGGATCCGCTCCCGAGTGGAAATATAGACAAGAATAAAAGGCGGTGGAATTGTGTTTAAAAATCTGATCGGTCGAATTAAGGAGGCATTTTATAAAATGGGATTAATTAGTGGAATTAAGAAAGTAGCGGACGAAAAGAAAACGATTATGTCCGAAAGTATGCACGATCAAATAAGCAGCTGGAAAGCGATTTATAAAGGCTATTATCCAGCGTGGCATGATGTAACGATAAACACGATCGGAGGCATGAAAACGAGACGCCGCTCCTCGCTGAACATCGGAAAAGTTGTGGCCGAAGAAATGGCGAATCTCGTATTTAACGAGCAATGCGAAATCAGTATCGACGACGAAAAATATCAGGAGAACATCGGAAAGGTCCTTTCGAAAAATTCGTTTATCCGATCTTTTCAAGATAACCTCGAGTATATGTTCGCGCTCGGCGGTTCCGCGATCGAAATTATCGGAAACGAAAAAGGGATTTATCTCGATTATGTGGCCGGGGACTCGTTTATCCCGATCGCAGAGGACGGCCGCAAAGTAACCGAGGGGATATTCGTCCGCGAGAGCCACAAGGGAAATAAAAAATATACGCGTTTACGCTGGCATACATGGGAGCAGGATCAGACAGGCAACCGCGTTTATATGATCCGCAATGAATTATACGAGTCGGATATCGAAACCGAGCTCGGCGTCCGGATCCCGCTCGAAAGACTCTATCCGGATCTTGCGGAAATAACGCCGGTTTATGGAATCACGGAGCCGTTTTTCGTTTACTTCAAACCGAACAAGGCAAACAATATCGATCTATCGAGCAAGCTCGGCGTTTCGATTTTCTCCGGAGCACTCGACACAATGGAGGCGCTGGATATCGCGTTCGATAGTTTTAAGCGCGAGTTTATCCTCGGCAAAAAGCGGATCCTGGTCCCCGCTACTGCAGTTAAAACGGTAGTGGATCCCGTGAGCGGCACGACTAAGCGCTATTTTGACGCGGACGACGAAGTTTTTCAGGCAATGAATTTCGAAAGCGATCAGCAAATAAAGGATATGTCGGTCGAGCTTCGCGTTGACGAGCATATCGGAGCGATTAACGCGTTCTTAAACATTCTCGCCATGCAAACCGGGTTCAGCGCTGGCGCGTTCACGTTCGACGGCCAGGGCCTAAAAACCGCTACGGAAGTTATTAGCGAAAACTCCAAAACGTACAGATCCCGCGCCGGTCACGCGAAAATTATCGAGGAGGGCCTAAAGGATTTAATTATCTCAATCGGCCAGGTCGCGGAGCTATACGGTTTATTCGAGGCTCCGGATCCGGAAACCTACGATATCCGGATTAATTTCGACGACTCGATCGCAGAGGACCGGACCACAAATACAAATTACTGGGTTATGCTCGCCGGTGCAAATATCGGCGTTCCGAAATCGCTCGCGCTGCAGAAGATCCTAAAGATCACGGAGGAGGAGGCGCTCCGCATGATCGCGAAAGCTGCAGAAGAAAATCAAATCATCGGACCGGAATCGCTCGACTTTTTCGGAATGGACGTTAAAACAGGTGGAGCGGGCGGTGCTGAATAATGCCAACGCGCAATCAGATACAAGGCATTACGCTTTTTATCGCGGATATTTATAACGAGATCGAAACGGAAATCCTTGTCAACGCAGCGAAAAGCCTGAAAATGTCCGACGGCCTCACAGCAGAGGGATTTCTCACATATCAGGCGGAGCAGCTGCAGCGACTCGGGCCGTTAACGCAGGAGAATATTGCAATCATACGAAAGCACAGCGGCCGCACAGCGGAGGAGCTCGATAAATGGATCCAAACGGTCGGGATCCAATCCGCAGCGGAAACGGACCGCGATCTCGCTCGTCTATTGCCGGACAAAGCGACGCGGATCCCGCCGCCTGCTCAATCGAATAATATAGCGGGGATCATGGCCGCTTATGGCAAACAGGCGAAAGACGCGTTTAATCTCACTAATACAACCATGCTAAAAGAGGCGCAAAGTTTACAAATGGACATTATCAATAAAGTTTCATCGCAAGTATTGACCGGACAAAAAACGCCACAGCAGGCGCTAATTTCGGTCGTTCGGCAAACAACCGAGCGAGGGATCGCGCTCCCGCTCCCGGAAAGCAAGACGGGGCAAAAATGGCAGCTAGAGGGTTACGTAAATATGCTAACCCGTACAACGTCCGGCCAGCTGGCGGGCGAAATGCAATTCGCACGAATGGACGAGTTCGACGTTGATCTCGTCGAAGTCTCGAGCCATGAGGGAGCCCGGCCGAATTGCGAGCCGTACCAGGGGCAAATATATAGCCGCTCCGGAAACTCAAAACTATATCCGCCGCTCGACTCGACGAGTTACGGAGAAATCGACGGTTTGCTCGGGATCAATTGCGGCCATAATTTTTACCCGTATGTACACGGACAAAGCAAGCAGACTTTTACGCCTTACAACAAAGCGGAGAATGATCGAATTTATAAGGAATCACAAAAGCAGCGGCAGATCGAGCGGGATATCCGGAAATCGAAAAAGCAGGCGGCCGTTATGAGCGCACTCGGAGACGAGAACGCAATCAAAGCAGCCGAGCAGCGCGTCCGCGATCAGCAAGCGAAAATGAGAGATCTGATCGACGAAACCGGCAGAACGCGCCGTTATGATCGGGAGCGCGTCGTCACGCCGTAAAGAGTCGTCAGGCTACAGGCAGGAGGAAAAAGAATGGATCCATATATTATGATATTTAGTAAGGACGAGCCGGAGCGGGCCGTCGAATTTTCGAGCGGGACCGTTTTCTCGGATCCGGACGATCAGGCCTATTATGTCCGCGGAAAAGATCAGGACGTTTTGCTGATCGACGGGGACGTTTTAATCAAATTCGCTAACCCGGCCGCTCCGGAGGACGTCGAGTTTTATTTAATCGGAAAAGAGCACTTTTTAATCTCGGAGGAGGAGAAAAAAGAACATGGCATTTAAGTTTTTGCGTTTACCTATTCAACACTTTTCAGCAGATACAGGCGCAGCTGCAGGCGGAGACGCTGGAGCAGCTGCAGGCACGACGGGGACCGCTGGAGCTGGCGATAATAACGCGGCAACTGGCGGGGACCAACAGCAAGGCGCAGCAGGCGACGACAAAGCGGGAGGAGGTGACAAAGGCACGGGGACGCAATTATCCGCCGAGGATCTCCAGCGCTATCAGGAAAGCGAATTTTTAAAAGCGCTCGGGTTTGACTCGATCGACGCCGTAAAGGCCGCGCTTAAAGACTCCAGAACAAACGGAGATACTAAGAAAGCCGGAGCCGACAAAAAGGCCGACGAGCAGCAGGGCGAGAAAAAGGACGCGGATCCGGATAAGCAGCAGGACGACCAAAAAGCGGATAAAGCAGATAAAGCCGGCGAAAAAGCGGACGAGAAAAAAGCGGACGACAAAGCCGGGGAAGCTGCAGGCGACGCCGAGAAAAAAGACGAGCCGAACGCGGAGCAGCTGGCAAGCGAAAACGCGAATTTAAAAGCGCAGCTCGCAGCCGCTAAAAATAACGTAGCCGAGGAATCATTCGAGGACGTTATCGCACTCGCGGAGAATCTCGTCAAAAAGGAAAACGATCTCACGATCGACGCGGCAGTTAAAAAAATCATCGAGAAATATCCATCATTCGCAGGAGCAGCCGCTCCGCCTCCAGGAAAGCCGCATTTTGGAGATACGGGGAGCCAGCGACAGGCCGACGACAGAGATCCATTTGTCCGGACGCTGCTCGGCAAGTAAACAGCACTTATATTATTAAAATCAGAAATCAGGAGGTCATGAAATCATGACGGAAACAGTAAAATCATTTATCGGCAAAGCGCCGCTAAAATTAAACATTCAATTTTTCGCGAATACAATTAACTACGCTACAAAGTACGAAAGAGAGCTCGCGCAAGTTATTAAACAGGGTTCACTTACAGAGGAGCTCGAGACGCCTCAAGTAAATTGGCTAGACGCTCAAACGTTCCGCGTCCCGCAGATCGGCGTTTCGGGTTACGGAACACACAGCCGAAACGGTGGATTTAACCAGGGAGCCGTTAACGTATCAAACGAGCCTTATACATTGGCCTTTGACCGCGATATCGAGTTTTTCGTTGATCGTGCGGACGTTGACGAATCTAACCAGGCAGCAAGCGCGGCAAACGTGACGAAAGTTTTCCTAAACGAAAACGCGATCCCGGAAATCGACGCCTACCGCTTTTCTAAATTGGCGACAGCTGCTATCGCTGCAGGGAAAACAGTAAGCGAGACAATGGACGACGCGACGACATACTCACGCTTAAAAGCGGCTATCCTGCCTATGCGAAAATATGGACCGGGCAATTTAGTAATGTATGTTAGTTCCGAGGTTATGGATATGCTCGAGCGTTCGAAAGAGTTCACGCGTTCGATCACTATGCAAGCGGGCGCGCCTGGCGTTCTCGAGTCTCGTATCACAGCGATCGACGGCGTTAAATTAAAAGAGGTTTGGGATTTCGAGCGTTTTAAAACGGCTTTCGATTTTACAAGCGGTTTTGTAGCCGCTCCGGACGCACTAGATATTAACTTTTTGTTAGTCGCAAAACCTGCAGTTATCGCAAAAGCGAAATTGTCTTATGTGAAATTGTGGAATCCTGGCGAACATACAGAGGGCGACGGGTTCTTATACCAAAACCGTTTATATCATGACGCGTTTTTACGTTCTAACATGACGGACGGGATTTTCGTATCAACAAAGCCGGCAGTCTAAGGACCGCAGCAGGGCCGGAGTAATTTCTCCGGTCTTTCTTTTATCAAAAAATAATCTCAATACAGAAGGGAATTTTTTAAAATGGCAAAAACTTATGTAATGGTCAAAGATAACGCAATCGTGAAAGCGGACGAAAAGCTCGCTGCAGAGTTACGCCTCCGCGGGTACAAAGAGGAGAACGACGTCAAAGCAGCAGAGGGAGCGGCAGCAGTACAGCCTAACCCGTACACGAAAGAGGAAACCGAGGCTATTAAAAAGCAGGTCGAGATCCTGGAAACAGAAAACGCCGCTTTACGCGCTGCAGCTGCAGAGGTCGAAAAGCTAGAGCATGAAAAAGCAGAAAATCCAACAGTTCCGCCGGCACTACCGGAGGACAAAGCAAAAGAAAAAGCGGGCGACGCTCCGAAAGCTAAACGCGTTCGCTAATAGAGGGAGGGCGTTTTAAATGGCTTATGTCGACGCCGAGTTTTATAACACAGAATACGGCGGGACTCCGGTATCGGATCCCGTTCTCTTTAATCAACTGGCAAAACGAGCGACGGAGCAGATCGATATTTTGACCGGGTTCGAAATTGCTGCAGTCGGGCTCGAGAAATGGCCGCCGATCATCGCGGACCGGATCCGGAAAGCGGCAGCCGCGCAGGTCGAATATTTGGCCGCCGTGGGGATTACGGAAACGAATTTTTCGAAAGGCGCGCCGCAAAGCGTAGCGATCGGGAAATTCAACGTCACGCCAGGAGCCGCAGGGCAAGGCCTAAACGGTTCGAAATACTCCGCGGGTATGATTGAGCACTTAACGAGCTCCGGCCTGTTATATGCAGGGGTGAACGTGAATGGTTAGTATTCCGCAGATCCCCGTCGACTTATTGATCCATTCCGTCATGTATTACGAATACGATCCGGGCGATCGGTGGGGCGAAAGCTGGAAAGATCCGGTTATCCTGGAGCGGGTTCGCGTGGAGCCATTGCATAAAGTAATTCGCGGAGCTAACGGGGACCAGGTGACGACGGTCGCGACGCTTTTCGTCGATACGATCAACTCACAGCCGCAGCCGCTCCCGGATTTTACGTTAAAATCGAAAGTCGTCTTTAATGGCCGTGAAATGTTTGTCGCCGCTCCCGAGCCGCTTTTCGCGCTGGATCCCGCCGCTCCTCACCACTGGGAAATAGCGCTCGAATGATTAAGTTTAACGTCAAAGCGAAACTTGACGTCGAGGGGATCAAACAGCGGGCCGCAAAGAGCGCAGCGAAAGCACAGCACACGCTAGACCAGCAAGTTTTAAAAGACTCGAATTATTACGCGCCGCAAGATCGGGGCGGGCTGCAGGACTCCGCGATCCAGGCGTCGACACTAGGCGAGGGGCTGCTCGTATGGTCGACGCCTTACGCGCGGCGCTTGTATTACAATCCGCAGTATAATTTCAGCACGGACCGCAATCCGAACGCGGGCGGCTTATGGTTTGAAACGGCGAAAGCTGCAAAGCTGCCGGCCTGGATAGCGTTATCAAAAGAAGTTTACAAAAGGGAGTTCGGGCCATGATTTTAAACTTCATCGACTCGGTGATCGATTATATCAATCAGCCGCTCGTCGTTCATGATCCGATAAAAGTCGGAGGCCTGGACATTTCCGAGACGGGCGTCGCGATCCGCGTTATTCCCTCCGGAAACGGCGAACGCTATTTCGAGGGGCGGACGGATCTTGTCAATTTTCAAGTCTTGACGAAATTTAAGGATCAGCGGGAGACGGTCAATAAGATTAGTCAGATCGCGGAGCGGTTAACGCAAGTAGGGAAAGGAAAGATCCCGGTACAATCCGGATCGTTCGAAATCCTTTCTTGCGATATTTATACAGCTCCGAACGAGGTCGAAAAGACCACAAAAAACGAATATATATGGACCGCTTTATTTACAGCGGAAATTGAAAAAATAGGAGGCCGTTAAAATGGCAGCAGACAAGCAGAATTTCGTATTGATGAATGATTTTTTATTGGAAATTGATATCACGCCGGACGGCGCGGAGCCTACGTGGGCCGCATTAAAAGCGGGTATTTCGAGCATGGAGCCGTCAGGCAACGAGGAGACGGACCAAACTCAATACATGGACGGCAACGGCTACGCGTCTACTACCGTAACCGGCAAGCAAGAAACGTACAGCGTCAGCGGCCACAGAAAAATCGGGGATCCGGCGCAAGATTATATTTACAGCTACCCGGTTAAACACGGGCTAGGCAATGCACGCGAAACACAAAGCCGAGTTACAGATCCAGGCGGCGAAATCATCACGGGGCCGGTTACATTAACGGCAATCGAAGGGCCGAGCGGAGACGCTGGCACAAAAGGCGAAATTTCGTTCGAAATTCATTTCAACGGAAAACCTGTTTTAGAAACGGCAGGCGCTCCGGAAATTCCGGCCGGGGAATAAATCCCGCTCCGGTCGATAGGTTACATTTAAACCGAAACCGAAAACAAGCCGCTATATAATTAAATAAGAGCAGACAAGAGAGGGGGCTCGGCCTCCTCTTTTTTGTTTCTAAATTTAATAGACAACCTGGAGGGGAAAAGCAATGGCGAAACACATTTTTAAAACGGAAAATTTATTCGATACGGTCGAAGTTGGAGAGCATGAGTTCAAATTATTAATGAGTGACGACAAAATCAAAGAGTTTAGAAAACTTATTGAGGATTACGGGACGCAATTCTCGGAGTTAGGCGCAATCGATACGGAAAAAATCAGTAACGACGAGGCCGAAAAGATCGAGCAGCAGGCGAAAGAGCTCCTCGAAACCGTGATCGACAAAATCCTCGAGCCGGGCGCGTTCGAAAAGATCTACGAAACGCTAGGCCGCTCGAGTATCAATGTCGGAGGCTTCGCGGTTTATCTGTTTGAGTTGATAGGCGATAAGCACGCGGAAGCAAGCATGAAGAAAACAACCGCGTACACGAAAAAGGCAGCGGCGAAATAATGTTTTCCCTCGGCTCGGATTTAGTGACAGAGATCGAATATAAAGGGCAGACGTTAAAATTAAATGTTTATTTCGATACAGTCTTTCGTTATTTTCGTTTGACAGAGGACGACGATTTTACAGATTTAGAAAAAGTGTTTATCGCTTTTGATATGTTTGTCGAAAACGGGGAGCGGATCCAATCGGTCGAGGAAAAGGTCGAGCTATTGGAAATCATTCTCCGGGACGTCCTGGAGCTAAAATTCGACGAGGAGGAGGCGGATCCGAACGACGGCGAGCTCGGAGCGGATCCGGTCCATAAAAGAGCATACGATTTCGAGAAAGACGCGGGGATTTTATACGCGTCTTTTTTGTATGATTACAAAATGGACTTATTCGAGCAGCAAGGCCGCCTCCACTGGCTGCAGTTCATGGCGCTTTTTGAGCATTTAAGCGACGAGGCCAAAATGTCGAAAGTGATCGGGTTCCGTCAAATGAAAACGCCGAGCACGAAAGACGCCTCGCCGGAATATCGAAATTATGTTATCGCTATGAAACGCCGCTATCGCCTAGAAACGCCACAACCAAACGGGGAGCTATATCAAGCGCAACTTGCCGGACTTTTCGGCCATTTAAAAGCGAAAGCGAGGGCTTAGAATGGCAGCAGACGGTTCGATACACATTGAAACAAAAATCGACGAATCCGGAATAGATAAAGGCCTCGGAGCATTACAGGGCAAAATGGATAAAGTCGGTTCAAGTATGCAGGCAACAGGAAAAAAATTAACTACGCACGTAACCGCTCCAATCGTCGCGCTCGGCGGGTTAGCGTTCGCAGCTGCTAACGAAATGGACAAAGCGAATAACACGATCCGGACCGGGACCGGGGCGACAGGGGACGCGCTCGACGAGCTGAACAAAAGTTTTAAAACGGTTTTTAAAGACGTTCCGGAGGACGCCGCAACCGTCAGCTCGGCGCTTGCGGATATTAACACGCGGACCGGATTAACCGGCGAGCCGCTCGAAAAAATGACGAAACAATTTCTTGATTTATCGCGGATCACGGGCGAGGACGTTTCAACGTCCATAGCCGATACAACCCGGACCATGCAAAACTGGGGAATCGAAAATGAGGCTACGGGCGAGAAAATGGACTACCTTTGGAAAGTCGCGCAAACGACCGGGATCGGCGTCGCGGATCTTACGAAAAAGGTCGGAGACGCCGGTCCGACATTGCGGGCGCTCGGGATCGATTTCGAAGAAGGGGCCTCGCTTATGGGCCACTGGGAGAAAGCCGGTTTTGATAGTTCGACTATGATGACAGGCCTCGATAAAGCGGTCCAAACGTTCGCGAAAGACGGCAAAAACGCCGCGGACGAGCTGCCGAAACTGATCGAGCAGATCGAAGGGGCCGGAAGCACAGCAGAGGCGCAAGGAATCGCAATGGAGTATTTCGGACGCAGAGCAGGCCCACAAATGGCCGAGGCGATCCGAAACGGCGCTATGAGCGTTGAAGAGCTAATGGTCGTACTCGACGAAAGCGGCGAGACAATCGGAGCAGCTGCAGCCGAAACGGAAACGTTCGGAGACAAAATGGCAAAGCTGAAAAATCAGTCAATGACAGCGCTCGAGCCGCTCGGAAAAATCTTACTCGATTTAGCGATATTGGTCCTCGGGCCGGTACTCGCAGCGCTTAGTAAATTCGCGGACTTTATGCAAAATATGCCGGTTCCGATCCAGCTTTTAGTTGTGGCAATCGGCGGGATCCTGGCAGCAATCGGGCCGGTCGTGTTCATTCTCGGGACGTTGATCTCGTCGTTTGCGAAAGTGATCCCGGTCGTTACAAAAGTATTTTCGGTTATGACAAAGCTCGGCCCGATCTTTACGGCGGTTCGCACAGCAATGGCCTTATTAATGGGGCCGGTCGGTTTGATTATTGCGATCGTCGGCGTCCTGGCGGTAGTGATTTATAAAAACTGGGATCTGATTAAAGAAAAGACCGCTGCCGTTTTCGGCTGGATCGGTGACTTTCTTCCCGTTTTATGGGAGGGGATAAAGGCCGGGGCGTCCGCTTTTCTCGAGTTTTTGAAGAATCTATTTAATTCAAGTTTAGAATTTATCTCGAATTTATTTTCGTCGATATGGAGCGGGATCGCGTCGTTTACCTCGGCCGTATGGTCCGGAATTGTGGCCGGTGTAACTGCTTATCTAAACGCCTATAAATTAATCATAACGACGGTATTTAATGCAGCGAAAACGATTATAACAACGGTTCTAAACTTTTTGAAAACGGCGATCCAAACCGCTTTTAACTTTTATAAAACGGTTATAACAACGGTTCTAAACGCATTGAAAACCGGCATACAAGCAGCATTTAATTTTTATAAAAACATCATAACGTCGACGCTCAATGCAATTAAAACGACCGTTTCGACCGTATTCAACGCGATTAAATCGGCCATAACGACGAGCCTAAACGCGACGAAATCGATAATCAACAGTATATGGAACGCTATCCGCTCGACGATACTCTCGGCGCTGAATTTAATTAAATCAACGGTGATAAATGTATTTAATGCCATGAAACAAGCGATTTCGGACGCAATGGGGCGGATCAAGTCGACGATAAAAGACGCGTTTGATAACGTCCTCGGCACGCTCAAAAGTTTAGGCACGAAATTTTTCAACGCCGGAAAAGGCCTGATCGAGCAGATTATCAAAGGAATCAAATCAATGATCGGCAAAGTCACAGGCGAAATGACGAATCTCGCCGGCAAAATGCGGGATTTCCTGCCGTTCTCTCCAGCGAAAACGGGACCGTTATCGGATCTCGACAAATTGGATTTCGGCGGGCCGGTAGGCGATAGCATTAAAAAGGCGCTGCCGCTTGTAAAGGCGAAAATGTCGCACTTGCTACAAATGCCGAAACTGCAAACGCCGGACGCGAGTCTCGCCGCTGCAGCTGCAGGAGCCGGGCGCGGAGAGGGATCCGTTACACATGGCGATATAACGAATCATTTCACCATTCAAACGGAGCCAGGCCAGGAGACAAACGTCCGGAAACTATCGCAAGAATTACACAAATTGCAAAAACGAGATCAGAGAGGGGCCGGCAGAAAATGACGGAAATGATATTCGGTGGAGTCAATCCAAAAACCGAGCTCGCGAAAGTCGGGGCGCGGTTCAAGATCTCCGCCATACGCGGCCGCGAAGTCGCAGGAAAGAACATACAGCAAAAAGAAACAAACGGATCGGACGGAGCGCTTTATTTAGGGCGCTCAATCCCTCCGCGTACTATCGAAATCGATTACTCAATCCAGGGAGCCGGGCGCGGCGTGCTGCTCGAGGCCGTGGACGTATTAAACGGGATCTTTTCGAATCATGATATTTTGCCGCTGCAGTTTACGGATCAGGACGGCACGTTTTACGGCGTGCAATCCGACAGCGACGAAAGCGCGAGCGGCGAGGTCCTGAAAAAAGGGACGATCTCGATATTTTGCGCGGATCCGTTTCGTTACGGCCAAAACGTCGAGACAGGAGGCAGCGCCAGCAGCGCGCAGCCGCTCGTCCTGGACGCGTTAACAAATTATCAGGCTTTACCCGTCATAACGCTTACAACGCAAACAGCGGCGACCGTGGTCGAAATAGACGTAAACGGGCGCGTCTTGAAGTACGAAACAGGCGCGAATATTCCGGGCGGGACGGTTATCACGATCGACGGGCTGAAAAAAGAGGTCCGGATCGGAGGCGTTTTAAAGGTCCTGGAGCTTTCGGGGTGGTTCCCTTATTTCGTCGGCGGTTCGAATCGGATCTCGACGAGCGTCGCCTCAAATTTAAGTATTCAATACAGGGAGCGGCATTTATAGGAGGGGTTTAACAAATGATATTAGACGACGTTTTTTATTTATTGGATATCGACGAGACGCCGCTCCGGGCGCTGCCATTAACAGCGGAGTATAAACTCGAAGATCTCCAGGACTCGACGAATCAGCTCGAGCTCCGGCTCCCGTTTAAAGAGACCGGCCGGATCGTCACGGATCAGGAAATCGTTTTCCGTGGTCGTCGGTTCTCGATCCTCGGGCTCGGGTTCGATAAAGATACACAAGAAATTATTTTAACGTGCGAGGAGCTGCAGGCAAGGCTCGCGGACGTAAATATCCCGACATATACGCTAAAAGATAAAAACTTACCGGAGGCCATGCAGCAGGCGCTCGCAAAGGCTCCAGGCTGGACGGTCGGGGACGTATTCGAGACGGTGCTCAACTATAACGCAGAATTAAAGAACGTCTCCGCGCTTTTCGCTTTACGCTTTTTAGAGCGGCAGAGCGGAGGGCGTCTTTATTTTGAGAGCGGCCGGAAAAAGGTCCATATTTTAAAAGTCGACGAGCGGATCGCGGACGTCGTGTTTCAATACGCGAAGAATATCGCGAATATCGTAAAAGAGCAGACAAGCCCGCAGGCTACCGTTATTTATCCATACGGGCGGGACGGCATGACGATAGAGGCGATCGCCGGAAAAACCTATATAGAAAATTTTTCATGGTATACAAATTTAGGCATGACAATAGAGGACGCGCGCGCGAAATTTACAAAAGAGCTTGTTTGGGAGGACGACCGTTATATTTATAACGTGAATCTGTACAGGGACGCCGAGACGCGGCTTTCGCTGCTTTCGCAGCCTCAAATCAATTACAAGCTCGAAAAGGCCAGCGCGGAGGGCGTAGAGCTCGGAATGATGGCGTATGTTTACGACGAGGATCTCGATATCCGCGTCCGCGTGGTAGTTTCGAAGATAATCCGGAGCAGCAACCCGGAAGAAAACGAAATCGAGCTCGATTATATGCCGCCGTCACTCGGCGCGACAATCGATAATGAATTTTCAGGAGATACGAACACAGGACAAACCGGCGAAACGTCGTTCTTTTTAAAGAAAAATCAGAGCGACGTCGCGATCTCGAGCACAGAAACGGCGATCGTTGAGGCGGATATTACGGTTTATAGCGCGACAGCTTTCGAAATGGGGCTTTCGGTCATGGTCGAAGTGACAAGCGGCGGCGTTCTCGAGGGTTATTTCAGACTAGATGGGGATCCGCTCCCAACAGAAATAAAGCAGACCGTCTCGCCTGGCTGGTATACGTTCGGCCTGCCGTTTATCGTGACAGGGATCCAGGAGGGAACGAAAACGCTCCGCTTTTACATGAAATTCAGCGGAGGCGGATCGGCTCGGATCAGCAAAGAGCGGGCGGAGTTTTACGTCAAAGCCTCCGGCGTTTATGGCGGAGATACAAACGATAAACCGGATAGAACGGTCGTCGAAAACGTCGCGCTGCCTAATCCGACGCTATTAATCGGGGAGAACGTGGCCGAGTTTAGAGATCTGCCGCGTCGCTTTAATCCGATCGAAAACGTCTTTGTTCCGGTTCCGGATCTACCCGTCACGGATCAAACGATTTTATTTTTCGATCCTTCTTTCGAGGAGGTTTATCCGCCGGAGATCACAGTCACGCGGAACGAGTTCGGCAGAATGTCCGATTTCAGCAGTTTTACAAATGTCATGACGCAAGAGGAGGCCGATAATTTCCTCGATTTCCTGCATTATGAAAAGAGAGTCTTTAAAACCGTCACGCTCGGCGGCAGCTTTATTTATATGATCGCTACCGACGGGACGTTTATCGTCGTCGACGAGATCGCGAAAATCATTTCGTCCGACGGCAATCTCTACACGGGAGACAAAACAAATTTAAACCGTTACCGCGGCCGCCGGATTGATTGGAGCGGCGAAACCGGGGAGCTCGTCGAGCAGGAGACATATAAACGCGCAGCGGACGAGATCCGCGTCCCAGGCTTTTTATACGGGTATTCAACGACGGCAGACTCGCCGGCGCTCGTATACGACGCGAATAACGTCTCGCAGATCACAGGGAAATTATTTAATGTATTCCCAGGATCGACGTATCGTTTAACAAGATCGGCCGTTTCGGATCGTTTCGACTTCTTATTTATGGAGCGGGAGCCGCAACTCGTCGAGCTCGAGGAAACGTTCGCTAATCCGGCATTTACGGAAATGAGCGACAGTTTAGAGTTTGAATTTACAGCGCCGGAAAATGCGGATTATCTCTATATCCAGTTATCCGCAGCAGGAGCGACGCCAGCCGTCGAGATCCTCGAAATCGCGCGTCCTATTACGATCGGGGAGCAGGGCGAGAAATACGTCTCCGGTTATTCTATTGCAGACGGTTCAAACGTCCTTACATTCAATAGCCAGGATCTCGGGAACGTGGTCGGAGTATTCTATCCGGTCGAGCCTGAAATCTATTACTTAATTTCGAAAGTTGGCGAGTCGGACGCGTTCCGGGTTCTATTCTTAAACGAGGAGCCGCTACTCGGCGGATCCGATCAAACGTTTAACGCAGAGGCTCGAAATCTGCAGGGCCGCGATAATATCGTTATACAAGCGCCAGCCGACGCGATCGCCGTTTATATCCAATACACAGCGAGCGGCGAGGCCTCTCCGATCACGGTCGAGCAAACCGACAAACCGAGCACGCCGGAAAAAATCCTAATGGTTACGCGCGATTTCAACGGCGCAGTTTTAAACGATATCGCCTATAACAGCTCGGACATTTACGCGACGCCATATATCGCAGAATCCGGATATGAGACGTTTATCAGGTCGATATCTGTATGGTTACAAGCGACAAACGGAAACGGGGTTATTAATATCCAGCTCGCGCCAACAGGGGCGGACGGGAATCCGGATCTTTCGAATATCCTTTATACAAGCGAGAAAATCCCGGTCGGTTACAGCATGAAAAAATACACAGCAACAGCGGAGGAGTTTATCCCGCTCGTTCCGGGCGAGAAATATTGGATCCTGGCGTCGAATCGACATAACCCGGAATCCGGTCCAATGCAGCAGGGGAGAACGAACGCGCAAATCGAATATATGCGCTATGCAATCGGTCAAAATTGGACGGTTTACGATACAAGAATCGCGTATGAGCTCGAGGTCCGTTATTTCGACTAATCGGGAGTTTGAAGGAAATAAAAAAATGGAGGTTATCACATGAAAGAAAATATTGAAATTCCGGCGGCCGGGCTCGAGCCGCGCGGGGAAATTACGATCGAGATATTCGACGACAAAACCGGGGAGCTCGTCCGGCGGGAGAAAAAGAAAAATTTCGTCCATGACAGTATATTGAGATCAATGGCTAACATGATGATGAGACAGACGTTTCTTTTAAGTGGTTCCTCTCGTTATTACAATACGTACCCGAGCGCGATCCTGGACTCGATAGTATTAACGGACTACGCAGGAGCTCCGAATCCGGCCCAGGAAGTTTATCGGCAGGGGAACGTCGTCGCCTACGGGACCAAAAACGTAGCAGCGGGGAATCTAAAACGCGGCGCGTGGAACGCAAACGAAAGTATAATGCGGAGCGATTATTTAAAATTAGTTTTTGATTTCGCGACGTCGCAAGGAAACGGGACGTTTCAGAGCATTTACACACATAAAACGGCCTCCGATAACGAAACTTATTTATATCCGACAATGTACGATACGGTACTTCTGCCGTTTACTTATGATGTATTAGGAGAGGACGCCGGGAAACTGTATTTCATGAAACCGACAAAAGTTTACGTCGTGGAGGCGCTGGATTTCGCGGTCGATCACAACGGCTTTTTGAATTGCGATTATCAGGAGATCGATCTATCAAAGCTCAATTTAACGTATGCTTACGGGTTGGCGATCGCGAATAACAATTTGTATATCAGCGCGCCGAATTATGGAGCCAGTTCGAAGATATGGAAAGTCTCGTTATCGAATCCCGAGACATATACAGAGATTGAAACGGGCGTTCCGAGCGTTTACTATACGGCATACGATCGGGCGAACGACCGCTTTATTGTGGGGGACTCAATGAACGCAAAGCATCATGTATTTGATCGCAATTGGACAAAACTCGAAGTCGTGGATACTCCAGGTTTTAACGGAATCATGAGAGTGTCGAAAGACGGCAAATTTTGGCTCGGCGCAGAAAGCCATTACGAGCGGGCGACGGGCCTCGTTACGCGTGTCGGGAACAACAATGATTATATGTATTTTACGCCGCTCGGAGATTATGCGATCTGCAGGGCCTCGGGTACAGATAATAAAGGGGTACGTTTCGGGGCGCGGTCGTTATTTTTCAGCCGCTCCCTGCTCGATAGCCCGGTCACAAAGACCGCACAACAAAACATGAAAATAACGTATGAGTTCAATATCCCGAAACTTAATTTGTTCTTATGAGGGAAAGCATAAAACACAGCCGCCAGGGAGACCGGGCGGCTTTTATATATCCAACAGCCGAGAACGTCCGAAAAAACATTCCGGGGGGAAATGAAGATCTAAAAGAGGGAGCGGGTATTTTATGTTTAAACGGGAGGTTATTTTGATGAAAGGGACGGGAACGATTTTAACCGGCTTTGCGGTTTATATGTCGGGCCTAATAACAGAGGTGACGATCGTACTTCTCTTTATGATGATATTGGACTTCTCGACCGGCCTCCTCCGGGCCTGGCTAACGAAAACGCTCAATAGTACGCTCGGCCTTGCTGGCGTGATAAAGAAAGTCTCGATCCTGGTCCTGCTCGCTATGACGGCCGCGATCGAATATTTATTCGTCCATATTGGACAAGATACA
>JAOXOE010050786.1:0-35161 GCA_028565055.1 Phoeniculus purpureus | reverse complement strand
CCTTCACTGGAGATATTCAAGACCCGCTTGGATGAGTTCCTGTGTGACTTGGTCTAGGTGATCCTGCTGTTGCAGGCAGATTGGACTAGATGATCTTTTGAGGTACCTTCCAATCCATAATGATTCTCTGATTCTAGGTAAAAATAACTCAAGCTATGTGATGACTAGAAGAGGTGTTTAAAGAATTGTTTCAATAACTATTAGTCCTCTTTTGACCCTTGTCCCTTTTAAACACAGGATTGTAGTCCCCTTTGCTCTAAAATTTACTAAGACTGTCAAGATTTGACAGATCTTTGTATCATGATATCTGCTTGTCACATCATCCCTAAGTCTACACCCCACTAGAAGCAGGAAAGTGTTAGAAAGGAGGAAGCATGGCACAGAGAGGCAGCTCCTCAGAGGTATTCTCACCCTGATCTCTGCATGGCTTGGGCTCACACAACATTATAGCACCTTCCCTGTTGCCCCTAGGACACCAAGTTACCAGAAAATTGCCTTTTCCTCCCAAGGGGAGTAGCATCTTTTTCTAACTAGTACACTGCATATCTGCAGCAGCTGTTTTCTGAATTATCCAAGTAATGCTCACATTTCCCCCTCTGCTTGATATTCAACAGTTGCTGCTTGTTACTGACTTAGTTTCAAATCTAACTTTCATGGTGAACCAGTGGGGAAGTCAGGGGGGAAACTCCAGACTCTCAGAATGTGAGTACATCAAGAACATTTTTGGTGCTGTTTCATTTTGCAACGGTCTGGGGTTTCTTTGTTTCACAATTCTCTGCATGTTTTTTGTAAATAATAATTTAAAAATTATTTTGAAATTAGGAATTTTTAACCCATTGTCTCAAACCTCTCCACAACTGATAAATCTTAAAAAAAATACAGTATAGGCTGTAGCTCATATGTAAACGAAGCGCTGCTGACAGAAAACTCTGCTGTATGCCCTCTTTGCGCTCTGACCACCTCAATATGAGGGAACAATTCTCTCCGTTAGTGCACTTATGTTATGAAGAATTATGTCGAACAGAGGTGCTAGCAACCCCTCCTTTGTTTATAGCTAGAATGTATCTGACTGCTTGAAAGAACATGAAAACGAGTTTTGTCTTCCTTTCCTATTACTGTCAAACAAACTTCACCTCTGCGCTCAACGTCACATGGAATTTGTCACCGGCAGGAAGCATAAACCCCACCTTGTGAATATATAACTTACAGTCACTTCAGAGGGAGCAAAAAATCCTTTCATCGTGTTCCGTTTTCTTCACTGTTTTATTTCACTTAAAACATCACTCACTACCAAATGGTGTTTGTCAGTAGTAATTGGCAAATGCTGGAGGCAGTTTTCAAGGCTGTCTGAATGGAAAATCTCAAAGCAGTTGTCTGCTCTGAAAGAAAATATTACATTTGATCTTTTTATGATTCTTGCAGACATGATGTATGTCTGCATTCTTTAGCTTGAAGAATTCTTGGTGTTTGGGTTTCCTTTCCTTTCAGTGACAGGAAGTAACGCTTTGCTCTTATTTTGCATTATTGTCTGAGAATTAACCACAACATAATGGTAATGTACTTTTTTTTTACGCTTTACAGAGATTCTTTTTCATTAGCCATTTATTGTGGTTTTGCTTGTTGGCACCGTTCGGATCTTCTGAATGATAACTGGGGTTATTGCATTTCATCTGCATTTGTATTCAGATGTGTGTTTCTTCTGATGTCTTCTTTCTAAATAATGTCTCCCTCAAAGATTGCCTTGAAACACATCAGCTTTCCCCTGACGCAGATGTAGAAGCGTGTTCTTGCTGCGCTTCTTGGTCATCCCAATGAAGGACAGAGTTCTATTAACACCGTGGTTCAAGACTGCGCAGCTGGGATGTTCCTAGTGCCAAGTAAAGACCAATAGCAAGGAGTAGAGAACAAAATGCCAGGTGAATAGTAACTCTATGAGATTTTGACAGCCTCAAACACTGCTTAAAGATGCCACTGCTGGGTGCCTCAACATTTAAAAACCTAATGTTATGTAAAGTGTAACTGATTCCCATCTTAGGATAATTTCAGCTTTGGTTCTATATATAACAAAATGCCCATTGAGGGGATTCTTTTACCTGCAGTGTTGGTTTCGGCTAATTCTGCACTAACAGCCTGGTAAGACAGCTTAGTTAGGCAAAATGTCCTTCTGTCTCAGAGTAAGACTGGTAGGGGTTAGGAGGGACGTCTAGGAACATCTAGTTCAACTCCTCTGCCAAAGCACTTTCACCTAGAGCGGGATGCATGCAATTGCATCCAGGTGAGTTTTGAATATTTCCAGAGAAGGAAACTTCAAAATCTCTCTGGGCAGCCTGTTCTAGTCTCTGGGAGATAACTTCTTCCTACTTACTGCAGTGAGGGATCCACAGGGCTGCTTCTGCTGCCAAAGTATGCATGACGGGCAAGGCTCTACTCTTCCGTCATCTCATGCTGTCTGCTGAACCAGAGAAAATTAGCGCTGCTTGGAGGCTTTCCTAGAAAATGGAAAGTGGATGAAAATTCTTCAGAGAGCACCTTTACTGTATCTTAAACGCCTGACATCTGCCTCTTGAGGTCATCAGAATACTGGCATGAAAATGCCAAGAAAACTGTCCACATTTTGATAGCGTTTTACCCTCCTTCTGGTTTCCAGCTGTACTAAACTAAGATTTTTTTACAGTAATCAGAAGAAGCAAAGAAGCAATTTTTTTTCATGCAAGCTAGAAGCTTGGTCCCGATACCGAGCCATGGGGAGCACCACTTGTAATAGGTTGCAAACTGGATTTAACTCCATTCACCATCACTCTTTGGTTCTACTGGCCAGCCAGTGTTTAATCCAGCAGAGGGTATGCCTGTTCAAGTCAGAAGCAGCCAGTATTTCCTCAAGAATGCTATGGGAAATGGTGTTAAAGTCTTTACTGAGAAAACAACATACTTGGCCTTCCCCTCATCCACTAAGCATGTCACTGTGTCATAGAAGGAGATCTGGTTCATCAAGCAGGACCTGCCTTTCATGAGTCTGTGTTGACTGGGCCTGGTTGCCTGGTTATCCTGTAAATGGTGCAAAATGGCACTCAAGATTGTTTTCTCCATAGCCTTCTCTGGCACTGAGGTTAGGCTTATAGGTCTGTAGTTCTCCGGATCTTCCTTCTGGGCCTTCATATTTTATAATCTCCAATCCACTGGGACTTCTCCAGATAGCCAGGACTGCTTATAGAAGATGGATAATGGTTTACTGAGCACATCTGCCAGCTCCTTCAGCAGTCCTTGGCGTAACTTATCTGGCCCCATAGACCTGTCTGTATGTAAGTGGTGTAGCAGGTCATGCTCCTCTAAGATTATGTAGACCTTGTTCTGCTCCCCATTCCTGTTTCCTAGCTCAAAGGGCTGGGCACCCAGGGAATGACTACTCTTGCTGTCAAAGACTGGGGCAAAGGAAGCATTAAGCATTTTCCTCTTCCTTTGTTGCTGTGTTTCTCCCTGCATCCAATAAAGGATGGTGATTCTTCCTAGTCCTCCTTTTGTTGTTAATATCTTTATGTAATTTTTTGGATCTTAGAAGTTCAACAAATCCTTGTGTTAGCTCGCTTTAATAATATGTAATATATTTCAATCATTAAAATATGTTATAGGTTATTTTAGGGTCTGCTTCCGAATGTTAATCTTTGTATTATGGCACATATGTCTGAACTCAGACCGAAATATTTCATTGATTGATTTAACTAAATGTAGTGTCCCTCACAGATAATATATGTCCATGCTGTGCAGTATAATTTCTCTGTTCAAGAGCCATGCAGATCTGCAGAAAGGCATTAAGAAGAAAAAAGTGAAGGTAGGGAATGATTCCTCCTGTCCTAGAAGAGTTTGTTTGGGGTCAGCACAAACAAAATCCATTTGTAGCTGCAAAATGTACGCTGTTTCTGACCTTTTAAAGTTAAATCAATGATTCAGAGTTGTTCTTGCTGAATCCATGCCAACTAGAATTAGATGGCAGTTCAAACTGTTTAGGGTTAAACCAATTTCTATGCAAAATAGCTGTTCTTCCACTTACTTTCTAACTTGAACTGTTTCAATATCAGCTAAGAGACTGTATTTCAACCCTTTCTTCAGGAATAGATTAATTCCATTGCACATTTTTCTTTGGTTGAGATGCCTCGAAGTCAATGGGATATTTAAATTGGGGATTTCACTGCTTTCAGGATGCTGATGTTGCCTTGTGACTGTTGGTTTATGGTGTGTGAAAATACTAGTTCAGTGCTCAGCAGCAGTCAAAAAGGCAAACAGGTTATTAGAGATTACTGGGAAAGGGAATGAACAGAGCACTTTTCAGCCTTTGTATAACTCATGAGTATGTGTCCTTTTACACGGGAGTCATTTAGCACAGTATAGTGTAATGCAATATAATATAAATACTATAACACATGCTTCTTTGGCTATCACGTATTGAACACAGCAAAACTAGCAAAGGTAAAGAGAAGAGCAGAGACTGATAAGATCCCTGCAAAAAGTAAATGAAACATACTGATTTTCATAAATAGGATAGGAAAGGGTTATGAGAGGAGACTATAAAACCCTGAATGGCATGGGGAAGGCAGATAGGAAAAGATCAAATATTCTTTCTCAAAACACAAGCAGTAGGGGGTGCCTACTGGGGTTATAAAGCAAAAAAAAAAACAAAGGGAATTTTTTTTCACAGTAGTGCGTAATTGAGCTTATTGCTGCAAGAAGTCCTGGAGGCCAAAAGTGGAAATGGTTTCCAAGAGAGTTGAGACCAGGACAGAGCCAATAGTCTGGATGCAAATTTGAACAAGACCATCATGCTTGTTCTCTGTCTTATGCTGTTCCCTTGAGCATCTCTCTTGGCTGCTGTCAGAGACTGGATGTTGGGACAAATAATCTTGGTTCCCATACAGAATTGTTATTTTTTCCTATGTTTTTATATTCAGAAGCTTCCAGATGGTAACCTCACCAAATGTATGTTTTGCTGCTCTTCTAGTTCTGTAACCATGAAAGGTAGGTTATATTCCTGTGTGACATAATTCACCACGGGAGGTGATTTCTACTTCCTGAATGGATGATTTGTGTGCTAAACTCTTATCCTAATAGCTGAAAATGCAAACATATTTTTCAGTAACGCAGCTCACAATAGAGCTAGTTCATCATGGCTGATTTTAGAAAGATGTCCATGGGGTTGGAGTGTAGAGTGCTTGAGGAACACACTGACTGAGAGCAGTAAACATCAGTTTGTTCCTGATTTTGCAGAGTATTAGCTTGAGAGAGAGCTCCAACTAACAAACATAATTGTTAATGGCAGGGTGAAAGGAAATGACAATATTACTTCCCAGAATGGTGGACTAATGCTGTGGTATTGCAATGAGTCTGAGAAAGTTGAAACAGAAGACAGAACAAGCACTGATCTGTAGTTGTTCCCAAAGGAACAAAAACGCAGTGCAGAGCCCACACATTAGCAGGTGATAGGGTTGCAGTTTGGAATCTTGTGGTGTCTAGCCTTTTATCTAGACAACTATGCTTATTGAAATGTACAAGTCTCCTGCTCTAAGCTGTCTAACCCTTCTGACTTAAGAACAAGCCTAAGAATTGCTCAAAAGTTTATTGTTTAACTCTTAAGGAACCATTTTTTAAGCAAATCCTTTCCGGGTTACAGATTTGATTAGGTCAGAATAAGTTTTTAAAACAGAAAAGCACTGGCACTGTGACAGTGTTGTGCTCCTTAAACTGCACAAAATTAAAAATCCTCTTTAATGTTTAAAAGATAAATATGACCTGTTTAGTGAATTTCAGTGTAATTTCTGGAACTCAGGATCCTCCAAGTCCACCTCAAAGCAAAGAGGTGTATTATTTCTGCCTTATAGTTCTTCTCCAGATGTTTTGAGACCTACATGCGTTTCTTACGCAAATTGCAATTTCTTAATTTGAAACTATTTTAAATAGTACATTCTAATGAACGGTTGGTGTCAGATTCTTCATGTGTTTGGATTGGATCTGGTGCTTCATCACTTAGCTGCAGACAAGGGTATTTTTAAGAAGCTCTTGTAAGGCTTCCAGGAAACATATGTGAGATTTAAATGTCAGGTCTCAAGGGAGCTGAGAGCTATGTGCAATTGTTTTTAGGTTTGGACTTGTGTCATTCTACTAATGACGTGAATGATGGTTTTTGCCTCTTTCTGCTCTTTCCAGGATGCCTTTGCAATGAGATGTTTTTCTGAAATAAGAGTCTCCTTTTTGTGTAGCCCATGCATTACTTTAAGAAGAAACCAAGTGAACAGATTTATGGAAATCTGACTCTGGGTACTAGTAACAAGGAAGATAAGGTGTCCCTGTTAAACAGGGAATAGGAATCCAAAAAGCTGACTTCTCCTAGGTCTGATGCTATGTACCTTTATCTGTCTTATGTCTGGTTGTCTATCTGTGAGAACTGGAGCAAAAGAAGTACAGGATCTTCAGGATGCTGTTTTTGCTAAAGGGAGAGCAGGCACCCACTCTCTGCCCACAAAGAGTGGGAGTGGGAATCTGCATGGGGTTCTTTCATGGTTGTTCATATTTATTGTTCCTTTTGGGGGTGAATAGAACTTTCATCACCTGCTCTCATGTAGTGATTACTCAGCTGAGTGTTCAATGATGTATAAACCACACCATTACACAGTGCTCTTTGCTTTCATAAGATACACATGATGCAAGAGGGGTCACATCAGATATTTTCTTATCTTTCAGCTTATTTGAAGACCAAACCACAGACATGTTGGTATAAAACAACTGAGGTTAGATAGTGTTAGTTGCACGCTGTTAACTCATCTCCCAACTTACCACAAAAACCTCAGTGCTGATACACTTCTGCAGTGTGCACAGATCAGCAGGGTAATTAAAATTAGCTTATCATAGTATCTCATTTGGCTCTCACTGAGCAGCATAAGGGAACTGCAAGCCTGCACTGGGAGAGTGAAAGATGTAGTGCCAGTGCCTTTCCTAACATTGTCATGCTGGGGGAACATATCTGCTCAGAAAATCATGACAGCTGGGAGATTGAAAAGGTATGCAAAGGTATGCCTGAAGAAAATCAACATGTGTCAAGTGCCTGAGTACCTTAGGCACATTTGGGGGTCCAGAGCAAAGGTGACATCACAGCTTATTCTTCCAACATACCTACAAAGTCAAATAAATAAAGACAAGAATTTCACAGACTTTTCACTGTGATGATATTTTAAAATTATACTTCTGACTGATTTCTGACTATCAAGGAAACAAGACGTGGGATATGTTTTACAGCCTCTTGTGCAAACATACCCAGGATGGTGCAGTGATGGCTCCAGTGCTGATAGGTGTTTAGGGAAGCAGCAGCACTGCTCTGGGATGTCGGACAGTTCTCAGATGAGCAGAGATATTAATGTTCTAATTGATTCACAGATTATTAAACCTGGCAGCTGAGCACTGCTCAGTGCACAGTGTTAATCCACCATGCATTTATGTTTAAGTCAGATGTTAACGCTGCAAATTTGTGGCTAGAGCTTTATAACACGATGGAACAAATTACATGTTACTGTGCCCTCACTTTGTAGCATTAAGTGGTGAGAGACAGACCCATGTCCAGTAAGAGACAGTTCTAATGCAGTTTCATTTGTCTTAGGTCTTCTTACACACAGGACAGTTTGTACCTGCTAGTTTCCTGAGCCAATTTTATTTCAGATGCAGAATGCAACAGGAATGGGATAGAAACATTCAATAGGCCCTAAGATGTGTATGATGTGAACCTTAACCAGATATTTTGGCATCTGCGGGAGATCTGTTGCTATTTTGTGCAGAATCCATTATTTCTATGAAGAGAAGAAGCTGTGCTTTTCAGGGTGTTGTCAGGAGTAGCAGCAGTCTTGAGTTGTCAAAATGTGAACTGCTTCAGCCTGAGCTAAAAGAAAGATCCTAACTTTGTGAAGTGGTCATGTGGCCCACCCACTGTTTAATGCCACCAGAGCGCCATGCTGAAGTGTGTGCATCTGGATGAGAAAAAGCCACTCTGGCAAGAATGCCTCTTCCCACATTGACGTTTCCATCTGTTTTCACTCATTGTGGAGGGATGTGGGCAACAGGCCTCTTGAATACTGCAGATAGCTGCATGCTTCTGCTCTGAAGAGCAAACAGCTCCTTGTTGATAGGATCTTTGATGACATATTGTGGTTTTCTGTAATGAGGGATTGCTTATGTCCTGTGCTATCAGGCAGTGTACATGGAGGAGCTGCTGCAGTGACTGATAACATGCTCACTGGATGTGACATGCCAATAGCCTCCTCCTTCCCGGTGCAGCAGTGGAAGGCTGTACATCCCAGTGCCAAGAAGTGTGGCATCAGGTAGCAGGGAAGACAGTCAGGATGGGTAGTGAGTTAGTATGCTGAAACATCAGCTGTGTTTTGGCAACAATCCCACTCACTTCAAAGGGCAGTGCACTTTTTCTTTTTTATTAATTTTTTATTGTACTATTAAATGTGGATTTTAGCCCAGCACTTTCCAAAACAAACACACCCTCCCATTTGTGTCATACGAATTTTCTGTACCTGCTGCAACACAAAACATGACAAAGAATTACCTCAAACAGATCGTGCTGAAAATAAGTGTAAGGATTAAGAAAAGTAGCTGCTACTGTTCTGTTCAATTTGTTGGGTTGGATGCACCACTACAGGACAGAGTTTTATTTTTTCACTTATTTTGAACTTTAGATTCCTACCCCACAAATAATTATTCTGCAGTCGATTAAATCATAGATTCACGGATTCATAGAATGGTTTGAGTTGTAAGGGACCATGGGCAGGGACACTCGCCACTAGCCTAGGTTGCTCAAAGCCTGGCCTTCGACACTTCCAATGAGGAAACTCACATAAAGCCCCTAAGAGCACTGTGGATTATTGCCTCCAGGGTCAGAGCCTGGTCATTTTAAACCTGCTAATCTTTTGCAGTTATGTGGAAATACAGTCACTGAAGGTGACTTTTAAGAAAAGGCTGCCATGGTTTTCTGTAATAAGAATGGCACCCATAATCTTTAGTCTGCGGCAGTGAATTTAAAATGTGTCTTCTGCCTGGACACACAAAAACGTTCAAAGGAAGGGAGTGTCTTCTCATGGTTGGGGTACACAGTCTGTTTCTGGAAGACCTGAAGTTCAAGCAAAGTAAGAAATCAACCAGGTTTATTTTCACTGTTGGGAATGAGTTGTGGTAGCTCAGCAACAACAACTGAAAGCGCAAATGATAGGATGGATGCCCACCCACTTTGTAAACTCGGTGCAGGTGGCTGCAAATAATACCTGAGCAAATAGCACCAGTCACTTCTGAAGCTTCCATTGTATGAACATTTGCTGTAGGTGGTTCACAGATCTATTGGCGTTTGCTTGGCAAACAACCTGCTTTGGAACAAAATAAAAAGTCTTCCAAGGAACAATTATGCATTAATTAACCTTATAGATAATGTTATTGACATTTTCTGCCATTATGAACTGTGATGCTGTTCTTCATTTTAATCTTGACATTGGCACGCTTTAGAAAAGTCAGTGTTTAAAGGTGGTGAATTTTTTGTCCTCTGTCTTATGGAGACCCCTTAATATCTTCTCCTTGTCTGGAAGACTAAATTTTGCAAACAAGGTAGAGTACAGCTGATCTGGTAGCAAACTGCAGTGTCTGTTCAGCTCCCTGATTCTCCTCCGTGGATGTGGGCAACAATTTAATATTTGCTGGTCTAAGCTTTCCTCTGTAAAATTTGATCTTCGTTCTATCTTCTAAGGATTGAAGAATTACTCACAGGAATATGTGCATGTGTTGTGGATAGATATTCCTTCCTGTAGGTAGATTTTACTCAAATAGCAAGTAAAAGCTCAAATAGCCAATTCACATTTTTGCAAGGTCCATTTAAAATAGAATTTGTTAACATCAAGCGGTGTTGCCCACACTGCTGGCCTAGCTTTTTG
This sequence comes from Phoeniculus purpureus, assembly GCA_028565055.1. Lineage (NCBI taxonomy): Eukaryota > Metazoa > Chordata > Aves > Bucerotiformes > Phoeniculidae > Phoeniculus > Phoeniculus purpureus. The sequence continues at coordinate 25,205 of JAOXOE010050786.1, read as the reverse complement.
TGACTGAAAAATCAGGCTTCAGACTCACCACTGGTATGGTGGATGGTTGAAGAAGAGATAATCAATAGCATTTTTTTCTGAGCCACAGCCTATTATTTAGATCCTTCCCTGTTCAAGTTCCTTGAGTGACCAGGAAGACCTTCAGGAATAAAATTGTTTGCAGCTTGATTTTGAGAAGTGCACCAGCAACTTCTTTTAGCCTTCATAGTCCAGTACAAATGAGTCTTGACTCCTGAACAAGGGGGTGACTACTTTAGGACAAATAAAGAATAGGAAGAAAATGTTGAATATGCCACTTAACTGTTTTTTGTAAAGATAGAGTAGACGCTTTTTAGCATTTAAAAATTATGTCTATTTTCTTGCACTGCTCTTTGAAGTATTGTATTGTCTCCTTGAGGTGACAAATATCTGTGAAGGATCAAACCTCCATGTCTCCCTCCCTCCTTGCCTCTTTCACCAGAAGGAAGGTGCCCTCCGTGGTTTGGGTGCCTGTGGCTGTACTTGGCATCTGGAGACGCAGCTGTCTTCCTTCTCCTGTGCCTACAGCTGCAGCCCTCTAGCCCCTCATCACACCACAGTTTTATCTGCCCCTTGCTCGGCTGCTGTGGCCAGCAAGATTAGGAGAGGACAGAGCCAAGTCTCCACTGTACCCAGGTCATAAGTAATGAAGTGGTAAACCTTCCCCTTCTACTCTGACATAGCGGTATTTCCACAGGATGATGTTCTGCCTTTAAAATAACTGAGTTATGCGTCTGCCAAATAGCCAGACCTTCGTGCTTGCAGATGTGAAAAGCAAAAGTGTTTTTAATAGGAGAAATGCAGATCATCTGGGAATAATTGAGTCTTCATCGCCTGAAATACAGCCTGTGCCAATGTTTTGTAAATGGACTCTTTTTTATAGATGAAGAAAAACTGGTTCCTTAGGCTCCTTCCTCCAAGACTGAAAGCACTTGAGACCACTTCTCTAACTGATAAATATTTTAAGGTTTGAGCTTCCTTTTGAAAACACATTCACAGAAGCAAAGGCAGAACTCCAAACACAGTGGGTCTCATTTCTAAGGTGAGATTCCTGCTTTGCTCCAGTGCTTCGTACTCCAGGATGGGTGTAAGCCCAAAATGGTGGGCATGTCTCATGACACTGACTGGTGACTCCCGTCCATGAAGGCTTCAATATCCTTGGCACAGGGAATGTCATCACAGTGGGGTACACGGGTGCCTCAGTGCAACAGGCCTATGCTTGCACAGGTACAACGCAGGCAGCAGGAACAGCCCTAAGAACTTCAGTATCATCATGGGTTTGTAGGAAGGTGTTGACTACTATTATACTCATTAGTGAAATAAATCTCCAACAACATAGCAATAAACTGTTCTAGCTTCACAGAACAGTGATTTTGAAAACTTCAGTTAGAGGTCACAGGTGTGAGAGTTTATCTTTGTCTTTTAGCGTATGCCTCTGTTGCTACTGGCAACTGCTCACCCTGGCAACCTCCTTCATAAAAGAAACCTTCTAGGAGTCCACAGGAGGGGACCAGTTTATACTTGAGGCAGTTGCTAGTTCCCTTTTCTTTGAGGACATCACCAGCTTTTCCTAGAAAATCACATGCTAATGGTTGTGTAGGGCATTTTTCAGGGGAAATCATTACTTGACCTCATTGTTATGATTTTCCGGTACTTCTGCTCTTGTTGGCTGTTCTGCAGGAGACACCTGTATGAAGAGGGCTGTGTTTGCCATGGTCATCCTGAAGATATCATGGCAAAACTGGGTCCAAGGCCACCCATTGCTTCACCAGTAGAAATCAGACATCAGTTCTGCAGACCGCACGCATCCTTCTTTCCTGAGCTCTCCCCTCCAAAGTGTCTTCCTTTGGCTGTAGGTGAGGTTTGTGCTGCTGCATTGTTCCCCAAAGTCCCAAGCCCTATTTACCCAGCTGGTGGCAATTCAGAGTGCTGTTTGGATTGCTCTGTATAAAGATTTGCCCGAAAGGTTTGCATGTTCTAAGAAACCACAATGATTAAGTACACACGAAAGAAAGCATTATGATGAATAATCTGGACATAATCAATGATCCCCTTTTTGCATTATAAATGATGACGCTTACACTCCACAGCTTTTAGGCAGAGCATGGGCGTGACAGTTTGAAGAGCAGCGTACAGCATGACATGAGACCCGTAAACTCTTAAGTGAATTAATTAATGACCTGCTAAGTACACAGATTTTAAATGTTGGTTATTTTTTTGTAATATCTCAAGAGTAAACAATTATTTGCAATGTATCATTCTTACTTGTGAAAACTCTGAATAAGAATACACAAACACAGTGTGAAATAACAGAAGCTGTTATGACAAAAAATGCTTTACGCTTTTACCACTACAAAAATGAAATGTAACCTCCCTCTGAGATTCCTCTCACTCAACAACCTCTTCAGTGTATCACTTCAGACAGTTTTATTTTTGTATACATGGACTGGTTATATTTTAAGACGTTGTCCCTGGGGCCAGAACCAGGTGCTTAAAAAGGATCAGAAGAAAACCATGGGTTAATTTATTCTGCCAAACGTCTGTTCCTGCAATATCCAAAATGACTGGCATCAAAAAAGAACTGTTGTCAATTTTAAGAGAAGTTTGTAAGGCATCAGTTTTCAGATATTTGTCAAGTCTTGTAGGCAACCAACATACAGATCTCCTCACCAATGTCTCCTTGCTCTGCTCCTGGCTACACCTTATTTTGTGGTTCACTAACCAGTAGTGCAGCAAACCAGCAGCAGCTCAGTACATTCTTGGCAATAACAACTACAAGATGCAAAATGGACAGTTGGCCTACAAGAACCACGCAAACCATTCTCCAGAGTGTAGTAGCATTAGTTGTCTCAATAACGCCCTATTCTTATGAGACAGTTCTCTGCAAGACTCACTGCCTGTTTTGTTCAAGTCCCTGTTCAGGTGGCTGTTCTGGTTGTATCTCTTGATAATAATACATTTGGTGTTCCCATGTCCCATTCCCATTTCAGCTTCGTTTGTTTAATCCTTTCTTACCTTTGTTCTGTAATATTTGGGTTCGCATTATTCAACCTATCATTCTCTATTGATTTTCAACAATTTCTTTGTTTTTTTTCCATTTGTGTCTGTCAGTTTCTCCTTTGTTCCTTCACATTGTTCACAGTTTTCCTTTATGTCCCCACGAGTCTTTCTGCTTTGGTAAGCAGACTCCTTATTGCTGTACACCCCCTCGCAAAGAGCATCCGGGCTGCGTGTGTCTTCCAGCATAAGAACAGGCATGGTACCTGCCTTGTTAGTAAGACTGGAAGGGGAGTGATGGGGAGCTGTAAGCTTGAAGAGTCTGTGTAGGAACCAAGGATGTGGGGGGGACCCTGCAAGTCTGAATCAGCATATGAGAGCACATGGTGGGGCCAAATGCAGCTCCAAGGAAGGACAGCACTGGTGAGCTGAGGGAAATTCTGATGGATGAACACTGTGCTGATAACACCAAATGCACTGAAGAAGCACAGCCGTATTCTTTTAGTGGTAGCCCAGAAAAATGTGTGCTGAGTGATATGCATGCTTTACGCTTGAAGGCCATTGGTGTTGCCGAGTGTCTGCAGGGCACTTCCTTCTCTCACATGTTTTGAAGGGAGGCTGTGAGGCTAGGGTGTCTTAGGGCAGGCACAGGGATATCTAATCTCTCCATAAACTTGTGGAGTCACCTTTGTCATGTGGCATGGGCTGTCTGCAGGGAGGGCTGGTGTTGCAGGGAGGGTTCCCTTGGTCTCGCCTGGTGTTATAGCAAAGGGTGTGGGTGGCCCCCCCAGAACAGGAGATACAGATATTATTACCTGGTTGGGAGCTGATCATCTATATTCATCATGATGTTGAAGCATTGTTCTGTATAACCAGTATCTTCCATGTCTGAATGCATGGATAAACTCTGATCTTGCAACCCCCTAAAAAAAGGAAAGATAAAAGCTAGATAACAAGTGAGCTCTAATTGTTCTTGTAAATTAAGAAGGATTCTGATAGCTAAAAATAAACATGTGAGATATTCCCAAACTGGGGTTAATGTGTCAGTGGCAACATACACAGAGAATTTCATTGTCTCCCTCAAACAGCACCATGTATTTGTGTTGTGGTACAGTAAATCTCATCTTTTATTTGTTTTTAAATTCTGGGTCTTTAAAATAAACAAGACACAGAAAAGGTAGACTTTTATCTCTCTAGTGACATCTAGGATGTAGACTGAAGCTCAAGAGATTATAACTTAACAAAGACTATTTCTTAAGTGCTATCTTAAGATGGTATTTGCCCTATGCATGCATGATGAAATCTCATTTAGATGCTTTAATAAATGAAAGAAAAATCCCCATGCTGATAGAGAGTTTGAGAACTTTGTGCCAGGAAGCATAACCACCAAAAACTAAACTAATCCTGGATTTAAAAAAAAAGGTACAATTCTGTTTAGATACCTGTCTTGTAATGTTCATATGATCAACAATAATATCTTTGCCAAATTGTTGTAATAAGATTTCTCTAAAGATTAACACCCACGCCTTGCTAGGGTAGATTTATATTTTCTTCTCAGGGAAAAAGAAAGGGTGCAGCTGTACTACTTCATTTTTCTTCCCTAAGTACTGTCTGTAGGGAGAGCTGCCCTGATCTGTCAAGAGAGTCAGGTGCCTCTGCCTCTGATCTTTTATTTCAGCATGACTGTTAGATTACTAGTTTGAATTGTACAGAAGAAAAAGGCATCAGCATTGAAGTAAAAGACAAAAAAAATAATCAATTTGTTTGTGTTGGAAATGACTTTTAAGATCACTGAATCCAGCCATTAATCTAACTCTACCAAGCCAAATGCTAAACCATCTCTTTTAGCATTATATCTTTATCACTTTCAAGCACATCTAGGGATGATGATTCAACCACTTTCTTGGGTAGCCTCTTCCAATACTTAACGTCTCCTTGATAAATACAATTCAGGGGTTTTGTTTTGGCTGTTCATTGTGAATATATATAATCTATAAAAATGCCAGTGCATAATACAAATGAAATATAAAGTCCTGTCAGCTACAGACTGATCTAAATATGCACTGAGATGAATGAGAGTCCTCTTACAAATTCAAGCAGGCTTCATATCAGAATCCATATATCTGTATGCAAATAGATAGGCATGCACCTTACACAGCAGAAAGCAGAGCTAGTTTCTTCTGGTGTTGGTTCATACACTGTATGAGACAGAAAGCTGTCAGCTCCAACTAAAGAATGGTGTCCAGCTCCCCAGGTTCATATCTCTATAAGTCAATAAATGCTCTTTTTTATCTATTTTTTCCCTATAATGCCAGTAATTTCACTACAAAACAGTCTACAAATGCTTTTCATTGCACTACACCTGCACCTCTTAAATTGGATATAAACTTCCTTGATTTTGGCCAGATATAGTAATGACTGACCAAATGCACGTTTACCTTATTTCTTTGGGTTGACAGAATCACTCTCCTGTCTCCCTTGTCAGATGTATGATCTCTTACCACGTCTTGCAAATAATACAGTTTATCTACTATGATGCAAGGTAACATGGACTTCAGGACTTCCTTTTGATAGCTGTGACTCATACATGGGAAAGTCAGGGTATGTCCTTCCAAAGTTTCTAAGTTTCTGGCATTATTATTGTGCAGACACTGGCATGAGCATCTGCATTGATATTAATATCACATTGCCCTGGTCAGGAAATAGTGTTTGAGACTTAATTTTATTTAGTACTTTCAAAACCACAACCTTGAACTCTTGGTTGAATGGACTTGTGCTGTGTTTCTGTTCAACATAAATATCTATGGCTTTTCTTGACCATCTGGGCTCATGTTTGTTTTCTCATGATAAAGCACAGTGTGGTCAACAGTCAAGTCCTTGTCATGGTCTTGCTTTTTTTCCTGATCTGACATTTCCAAAGCTCATTGGGATATGTACTTCATATTTCCTTAGAATGTGTGAGAGCCAAGAACTGATATCTGAGTGGGTGAATGCACATGGAGACGGAATGGGGGATTTGGCTAAGTGGGGTTGGGCCTGGTTTGTACTTGGATGGGAGACAGTCTGCCTACACCAGTTGCTGTAGGTCTTGTCTTGCTCCAGCGGGGCGGGGTGTGTGTGTGTGTGTGTTGGATTTAGATGATCTTTTGCAGTCCCTTCCAACCTGTAACATTCTGTGATTCTGTGAAAATCCCAGGTGCTTGCATGAAAGATTACTTTGAGTTCAGCGGAGCTTTGTATTTTTCATTTTGCTCAGTGCTTGCAAATTAAAAAAACACAACAGCAAACCTTTTCAGGAATACGTGTTTGCAATTGGAGAATTCAGTGGAAATTCTGTATTGTGTTGTGCTACATTAGCCTACATTGATACATCTCCATGAATTCTGCACGTATTTAATTGTGGAACTGGAATCATTCTGATGTCTTGCAAAGTGCTGCTCTGTGGCAATGATCAGGCTCTGTACTGGCCAAAGTTAATGGTTTCTGTGTCCAGCCTGATCTCTAAGAAACAAGTTGAACCAGAAACTCCCAAGGTTCTTCTTCCACTCTGAGTTATTTGAGGAGGTTCCTGTTTTCTCCCCCACAGCAGTGGAACATACTTAACAGCATAATTAACTGTAAAATACAGCAACATCAATAAGCAAATCTTTATCCTGCTATATCAGTAGCAATCTAGGCTGTCTGATCAATTGTTCCAAAAATGGCTGAACTTTGAAGAAAAACCAATTACTGTTACACAGTGGATTCCCCTTGCTCTTTGGTGAAAAAGAATGAAATGAAATACGTCTGTCATTGCAAACCTTGTTGATGACATATCGAACTGTAACTGCAGTGCTATAATAACTGGATGTATTTGGTTTAGCTGAAATGGAGTTGATCCTCCCCACGACATCTCTCACAGTGCTGTTTGTGGTGGTGGCTGGAGGGATGTTGATAACACAGCAGTGTTTTGGCTGCTCCTGAGCAGTGCTTGCACAGCACCAAGGTTGTGGGATTTTTTTTCTTTCCTAACGTTCTTCTCCTCTGAGGATGGATGAGGGAAGGATCTGGACCAACTAACCCAAACTGACCAAAGGGATATTCCAGACCATATAATGTCAGCCCAGATACAAAAGTGAGGGGAAAGAAGGAAGCAGTGGGGGCATTCATTGGTGGTGTTTTGTTCTCTGTAGCAACTGCTACATGTGTTGGTGTTCTGCTTCCTAAACATCACCTGCTTATGTGACATAGAGAATAATCTGTTTTATTTTTCTTTGCTTCCATGTGTGGTTGTTGCTTCTGCTTTATTAAACTCTTGTTGTCTTTACCCACTAGCTTCTTGTTATATTCTTTTCTATCCGTTCCATCCAAGAAGGAGGGAGTGATAGAGGGTTGCCAGCCAGGGCCAAACTACGACATTGCAACATCATTTGCTGAGCCTCTGCTCACCTCATGTAGACATTGGAGTCTGTTAGTCCCCAGCAGCAGTACCAGGAGGATTCAAAGGATACTTGCTAACTTTGTCACCTAGATCAGGTCTAACTCTTTACTAGCATGCCCAGAGAAAGGTTTTCTGGTAAAGAATGTTCCAGAACAGCTCCCAAGTTTTGGTGAGAATATCCTGTTCTCCCCAGTTTGGATTCAAGCATTTGGGAAACAGTTTGGGCCTCAGCAGATGTTTATCATCACAAAATGAGACTTGAATCAATGTCTTATGTCTGATGATCAAGCAAAAGTAGCATCTTTGCAACAGATTCAAAACTTTTCCGACAGAATTTGCCTGAAAAGCTCTCTCTTTCAGCTTGTTCTCTTCACCGTGCTGCCACAGATCCTGTGTTTGGTGCTTCTTGCCTTCTTTGTTAGCTTTTATTATCTTTCTCAGCTTTTATTATCGTTCTCTGCTTGAAATTCCTAGCAAAAGAGCTGAAGAAAAGCCAGCTGCATTGATCAGTGGCCTAACCTGTCCTTTTGCCATATTGAACCCAAATGTCTTTAAGCCAGATGATTTCCACTCAGGAGTAGCTCTGTGCTGATACTTTGGTCAGCAGTGTGTGCTCTCACTTTTTAAGGTGCCTGTTTCTGTAGAAAAGCTTAGTTACCTCTTTGTGTATCTACACATCAAACCTGGGAAGTAATTAGACCTATTACTGACTTAATCTGTAATGCCATGTGTTTGGCACGTTATGGATTTAAAACAGAGAACGTTTCTAACATACAGATTGTTGGTGAGCAATTTCCCATACGACAAACCCTACACCTGGTTTTCTGCAAACATGCCATGTCTGTCACTGCCTGTACTGGTGTCAGTGTAATAGCTGTCGTGTAAGTGCACCAGTGCTGTCTGGAGAAGTCTGTGTGATACAGCTGTGCTGCATAAAGGGAAATACTGTCATCTGAGAGGCTGCAGCAGAAAGTCAGTATTCCAAAAGAGAGGATACTGCTATGTTCTTGCCCTCTAAACTCATCCTAGTTTTGTTGTCCTAGGAGGGAGAAAATATTCTCCAGAGGGCTGCAGAGAGGACACAACTACATGCTGGCTGGTGTGGTAGTGGGAGCTCTGTCTAGAGCAATGGGAGAGATTATTAATGCAAACTGGTTTTGAGCTGTGGATTGGACATGAAGTGATTTTGATGCTGGTGATGCTGTGGGCTCAGTTTTGGTGATTCACTTCAAAATGTTGAACCATTTTTTTTTCCTCCTGTTATTTAGATGAAGTACAAATCAGATGTGTGATGAGCCTTGTTTAAAAGAAGAGATTGTCACAATGACATTGCAGCAGTGGATTTTCTAGAACGACTGAGTTTGCCAAAATGATTCTGTTTTGCATGTGCTGTAAGCAGCAGCAGCCCTAGTGTGGAAAACAACACAACACCCTTGAAAACCAAATGAGGCCTCTTTCTTCTGAAGATGACAGTTGAGTCTATCTTTTCATGATGTCTTTTAAGGCTGCTAAACTGTTGTCTAATCCTTACCTCAGGGCTAAAAGCTTTTCAAGAGAACAAACACATGTAATATCAAAAAGGAAAGGTCTGTGCTGCATGCTCTCCAAAGCAGCTTGTGTGCAGATAGCTCCTCAGAGGTTGCATTCAGATGAGCAAATGTGACAGAAGTGCATTCAGTAATAACAATATCCTCAATCAAAGGCATCAGCTGCGCTCATATGCACTAAGCCTGACTTCTGAAGTCTTTGAAAGAACAAAAATTGGCACATGTGGATACAGCACGCCATTTGCGAGGAGAATGTGAGTATCTTTGTTTTATCAGAAAAGCATTTGTCTGGGAGGATTAGAGATGTTTCACCTTCCTGCCCCCCAGTAGTACAATAATGAAATCCTTTTTTTCTTTTCTATGTGGCTGGATTGTGCCATTTTGTGATAGATATATGATGTCAATAGATAGATTAACACAGGGATATATTATCTCACTATATACAATGACAGGTAGATTCATGGATCTCAGATATTTCTTTTACCTGACTTATTCTTTTAAAAATATTTTTTTCCTTGTCTTTTTTTGGAGACTTTTGTAGTGAACTACTCAGGGGAGTCTTTCCACCGAAACTCCACAAAACTGGAGTTTCATCTGTTCTGGCAGACTAGTCAGCCTCTGGTTTTGAGTAATTTCTGGGCAAAATCACAACATAAATGCCTCAAAACAACTTCTCTTGTACTTTTAGAAATTTCTGGAGACTGAGTTCTGAGAACTTGGATCCCTCACCAAATCCCTGAATCACAGGATAGTTTTGTTTGGAAGAGACCTTTAAGATCACGCAGTCCAACCACTGACCGGCACAGCTAAATCATATCCCTCAACACTGCATCTCTATGTCTTTTAAACACCTCCAGGGTTCATGATTCCACCACCTTCTGGACAGCTTATTTTGTTGTATAATAACCCTTTCAGTGAATAAATTGTTCCTAATATCCAATCTGAACCTCTGCTAGCACAACTTGAGGCCATTTCCTCTAGTTCTATTTCTTGCTACTTGTGAGAACGTGCAAATGTGCAGAAGGAAACTCTAGGACTATCTTTCAAGGCTGGACATCAAGAATTCAGTATCAACTGGGATATCCAGGCAGAGAGTAAACAAGAAAAGACACTCTGAAAGTGCTCTGAAAATGACACGAACAGCCTCTGGTGCAGATAAGTGTGCCATCAGAACCCCATGGTCCCAAAGTGACCATTGGTACAGATCTCCATTGAGGGCCTTCCACCTGTGCTTGAGGATGGCCCTCTGTAGGGTTGCTGGGAAACTCTGCGAGTGTTCAGAGTCCACCAGGAGCTTTATTGCTGTCAAAAGGACATCATTTGTGTGCTGCCCGGCCAATATCTGCTCCTCATGAAGCAGGTGGTGGTTGTGTCTCTTGCTGCAACATGAGGGGATGGGTGTGTCAAAGATGATCTCTCCTGCAGTGATCATGGGCAGAAATATGAATTGTCCTACCTGTCTTCTCCAGGTGAGCAGACTCCAAACATGAAGTTGAATGTTGTTTGACTAAGGACAATGTGTAGCTGGAGTCCTGCATCCCCAGGCTGCCTCTTAGTGATGGGTTCCTGGTACAGGCACTTTTAACTCTGGATGCAAACTTGCTTTTCTGTGTCTATCCTGTGCTGCTCACTGTAGAATTGCTGTTTTGGAACATTTTTACCATTAAAATAATTGATGACAGCACGTATTCTAAAGAACATGCAAAATTCGGTTGAATAGTCAAGTGAATTTTCATGGGAACTTTGTATTTCATTCACCCTGAATTAAATGTGTCTGAGAAGGAAAAGCTGCCCATAGGTGACAACCAGATTACACATTCACCCTTTGAAACACATACAGCACAAACCATTTGGGAAACCTGATGCTTTACCCATGGTGAGTGGAGGGTAATGTGAACCTTTGGAACAGCCCCTAGTTACTTGCCCTGTCTTTTGCCAAGACAATGCTTGAGTCTAAGGATATCCAGTGCTCTGACTTAAGGTGTCTCCAATTTCAACTTGTCCACAGTACACTGAAAAACTGATCTAAGACCACTTTCCTAGATTGTTTTCCTCCCAGGCTGTAATTTTTTTACAGCTAACCAATGAACGATTGTATATATGAATAAGATCAATTCTAGGTACAAGGTTCACTCAGCAGAAGCTACTTTGGGTAATGTTCAAGCTGCTTAGTTCTTGAGGGGGATTTTCTCTGTGGCTGAGCAGACTGTTTGGGATGATTCTGAAAGCTTGGGGCTGGACTGCAGGTGACTCATGGAGGGGAAAAAGGATAGACAGAAAAACTCTCCTGTACTCCACTGAGATGTCAATCTTGTGATGTCAGGCTTGTTATTATCAAGTCACTTTGTTTTCCATTATGAAAAAGAATAAAAAATGACGCTATGATTCTATGATTCTATGAAAAAATACCACAGTCAAAACATTTTGGACTCCTTTTGCCAGGAGCTAGCCCATTAGTATATCCTATTTTCAATCTTTTCCTGAAGAAGAGTGGGGTGTAAGAAAATTTCCTTTAAAACAAGACTTTCCTTGCCTTGCCTTGCCTTACCTTTCAGGTGAGAGTGTGAAAGAGCCTGGAAAGCTGTCCCATCTCCTGCTGCCTTGTGTACTTCCCGTCTGCTGGTTGGATCCTTGGTTTTGGTGGGTGCAGACCTGTGTGTATTAGGTCACTACATATTTGTTCTTTCCTGATAATATTAGAGTGATCTGAGCTTAAAAGCTCTGTTACTGCTACCCCATGCAACTCCTGTAGGTGTGTTCACCACCTACACAGGTAAGTCCCACATCAGTGACAGGATAAAAGGAGGCTCTGCTGCTTCTGGCTGATGATGTGAGAATTGTTCACATCATTCCTCTCCTCATCTGATTGTGGCTTCTAAGCACAGGCAATAAACAGTTGTCCCTGGGAGTTTTACATCTGATGTGAAGGCTTAGGAAGAAGTTTGGGGATATGTACCACCCAAAAGAATCTTTGTGAGGCAAAGTAGAGTCATGAGTCTCTTATGTATGACAGAGACTGAGCCATATTTGTGGTCAGACCTCTATCATCCAGATATGGAAAGGGGCAACCAAGCCAGGAGGATAGAATTTGGCATATGCTTCCTCCTGTGATTTTAGATGAGTTTGCTCTGAAGGGCTTACTGTTTGGATTCCTTCCAGAATAGCCATTTTTTAAAAGCTATTGTCCTATGAAAACTTCTAATTTACTCAGGACAAGATGTTGCTGTTCTAAGCTAAGAGTTGTGTGCTTGAAGTGATATCTGAGAAAGGTTGTTTTCCTTTAAATTTTAATCCTATGTTAGTTTGGATTAATTTTTGAGAGTTGTCAGGCTCTTAGACTTGTAGGTGTCGCAGAGATTTATATGTGAAATTGCTGACATACACTGTCACAAATTTGCCACTTTGCTCTTTCTTCCAGTAATTTGCTTACCCAAGGATTGCATATTCTCTCCCATGAATCTTTGATAAAGTTAGTATGGGAAGCAGCTGGTTAGTGGAACTGGTTAAAAAAAGCAGAAGAAAGTTTTCTGCCTTCATTTACTTTTTTTCATTAAATAAAAGCAATATTTAGAAGATAAAAAAAAAGAAAAGAAAAAAGAAAAATAGTTCTGCTGCTTCCATGTAACTCCAGCATTCATTCACACAGCCAGGGTAGCAGCCATCTGTTAAACATATTGCTTAAAACATCTTATTGCCTGCATTTTAATAGGTTATATATTAAATTTTGACCCCTAAATAAAGATACAACATAGTTCTCCATCCATATGATGAAGATCTCCATGGTTGTACACCAGCACTTCTCTTCCAAGTGGGCTATGATACACAGATTTTGTCATTAATATAGCAACAGTTCAAGCTTTTTGATCTCATTTGGTTGTGTGGGACTTGCCAAACTTTTAGGGAAAGACAGTTTAAATCTAGTGAATTTTATACAAGAATGAATTGATTTTTAGCTGGAGCAAACTCTTGTTGAAGCAAGAGCATAAAATTGTCTTTTTTGACCTCACCCTCAGACTTGAGTGTTTGTCTTAGGGGCTCATTCCTAATATGTTCCTGCGTTAGCCTGATCCGGTCACTAGATGTTGCTAGGAATCTATGATAGTAGCCATGTTGTCTGATTTAACTGTAGGGCTTTATAGGTGTCAGAAGAGAACATTAGTATCTGTAACAACATAAAGGGTTATTCCACATTTGTAAATATTATCAGTATAAAAGCCTCCATTTTCCTCATTTCATGGTGAAGCCATGTCCTTTCGTATTAATGGACCCTACTGAGCAAAGTGGATTCTGCCATGCCAAAACCAAGGTTTTCATGTTTAATGCTTCAGGTGTTTTGGAAAATGTGTTTTCCTGTAGAAGCAAAGGTTTAGGCAAACAGCCCTTGTAGTTTGGAACTTTAGTGTGGCCCATGAGGAATAACTGGCATGACCTTACTCTGGCTTTGCAGTGCAGTGAGGGACGTCTCACCTTCCCCCCATCCTGGAGACTCAGTTATTCCTCCTGAGACCTTTCTCTTAGCATCTTCCCAAGTAAAACATGTTTAATAATTCCAGTATGTGATTGCTTCCCAGTACTGCTGGAGAACTGCAGCTATAATTAAATATGTGCAAACTAGATCTACTGAAGTGTGTTTTTTATTTGCTGATTGCTAGGGTTTTAGAAAAGGAGTTTTGCAAGGATATCATGGCAGTTTTGGGTATCCGGAGTATTTGGGGCTAGTGAGTAATGGCTACACATAAGGAAGTTGGGTTAGCTGTCATCTTTCATCTGACCTTTCTTAGGAAAGAGTGATCACTGCTCTCTACCTTGAAGTCACCAGGTACCTGTGGAGATAATTTTCAGCTACTCCTTGAACAAGTATGTCCCTTAAATATCAGTCAAAGCTCGAGATCTTAATCAAAGTTTAAACAAAGTTCAGTCTCTCAGTCTGCAACCCTGGTGTCATTGAATGTGTATATGATTCCCTTTTCATGAATTGTTTTGCATATCGCCAGCTTGTGTACAAGTGAAACATCTTGGAATCAGTGGACTGCTTCAGTTAATTGCAAGTTTTATTTCACACAGAATGTTGCATTCTTAACTTTAAGATTTATTTTGAATTGGATATTAGGGTAATACAATTTCAGGAAGAATTACAGAACAGTTTAAAAAAATTAGGAAGTGTGGAGCAAGTACATAATTACATAAGTAATCTGGAATTCATTGTAGAAAAGAAGACTTATCAGTTGAAATGCCCACATGCTTGGCTTTAATGCACTTGAATGCTTTGCGTCAAAACCAGTGAAATGTTTCATAATGTGTGCATTCACTGTGAGTGTAAATCCTTTGGCTGTCTGAAGGGTAAGGATTTAATCTAAGCCAGCAGCTCATCCTCTCTAGCTCTAGCAAATGTGATTCATCCCATCCTAGCAAAGGTGACTAAGATCCAGGGAGTGAATTCACCTGAGCACATGCATGTCTCTGTTGACGATAGAATATGCCCAAATATCTGGCTTACTAAACGTCTAACTTCTGGAGGGATAAAATTAGTTGAAGTGAGCCTGAGGCTTCCTATGAAAACTGCCAAACATGGCAGTTAGTGCTTTTTCTTTCAATGCAACATGTTCTCATGTTGAAAATACTGAAACAAAATGTGTTGTGCTTTTTGAATGAGGACGTCTCCTAAACCAAGAAACACCTGAGGATGCCATTTGCTCTCAGATGTCAGGGAAAGAAGACGAGGAAAAGAATAAACATTTTTGCCCAGGGCAAATTATGATAGGGAACTTCGGTAAAAACAGAAAAGAAAAGGACTCAGGGGTGAACTTGAGAAGAAGCAGAGAACACCCAGAAAAAAAAAATCTGAAAATTTTGAATGAAATACACTTTTTTCTTTTAGATTTTGTATGTCTGCTGAAAACTCAGCTCTCATCAGAAAGAGCTTGCTGAAGCGGGCTATCAGAGTGTTTTCATTTATGACTGTTCTTTACCTTAGAAATACCATTTGTCTCTTCTTTCCTGCACTGGAAAGTTATTTGCATTTATATATAAAGTTATTTATAAGTTATTTGTAAGAAAAGAAAATTCTGAAACCATGTTCTTCCAAAGTTTTTTCAAGTCCATGATGTACAGACCAAGAAGCCTGTATTATAGGGCTGGTAATCCCAGAATTCAAACATCAGCAGGATTTCCTGCACATCCCTCTCCTTTCCTAAGAGGACTGTAAGTAGATGTGCTTACAGATGCGCATCCCTGCTGCGACTCTCAATCTCTCTCTCTCTTGTAATTAAGTCTGAGACCATATTCAGGAAAAGCTCCCCTAAAAATTAAGTGCTTTGCTCCAGGATTTTATCTGGGGGCGACGGCATCTCTTCCATTCCTAGGAGAAAGAGAAATACAATCCAATGGCATTTGGTTTTAGCTTGTAATCTGAGGGCATCTGTGGGCTTCTGGTCTTCATTTCAGAGGTCTGCTAAAAGGTAGCAGAAGGCATCAAGCACAGACAGCAGAAAACATTTGCCTCTGATGGTTGTGTACTAGTGAGTGAAGTAAGGAAACATTTTCTTTCTGATTTCAATTTTCTCAAAGCCAATAAAGAAACCAAAAAGATGGAGTTCGTGTTGTATTTTCTATAGTTCTTATATGCATCAGACATCAGGAAGGTGTGTAACGTTTTGCAAAGAAGTTGTTGCTCATTCTATTTCACATGTGAAGTGACGACATGCAGAGAGGCATACTGTGACTTACCAAAGCTTACAAATCGTAGTAAGACATCATTCTGCATCTCACATATGTGTTATTGAATCTGTTTAAGGATAGTTTTGATTCAAAACAGGCAAAACTGCCAGGGCAGGGTCACACTGGCTGCTGGATCATGGGGAGCTGTGATGCAGGTGGAGGGGACAACCTGGACCTCCAAGTGGCTCTTTCCTACCGCATCATTAGCAAGTTTCTAGTTTCTCCTCTGCTTAAGATTTCCATGTGCCTGTTCACTCGTCCTGGTGCTTCCTCTGTTTCTCTGCCTGATCCTTCCCAAAACTGACAGGAGGATGATGGATTCAAGGGGATGCCCCAGGGAAATGTTTACATTTTACACTTAAATCTTTCTGACTGTCCTAATGCTTGGCTGCCCATTTACTGTCCCCTACCTACATTTTCCCTGCCTCTGAGTGCAGGGAAGTCAGCAGCTTGGGTAGATGGTGCTGCTGAGAGATCTGCATAATCACCAGTACTTGCTTATAGAGGCTTACTGTTTTCTGCAGTACAGCTGTCAGGATGTCTGCTCCTCCCTTCAAGGGTTTGCTTCCCAAAATTACTGACCACAACAGCTTTTCCTTAGCCTCCTGACTCCTTGATGCACCCATGTTTGCAAAGGCTTTTTCCTGCAATAATTGAGCTTGGCACAGATCTGTGCATGTGCTTATACTGCTTTTTTAAATTTCTTTGTCTTTTTAATTCAAAGAAGCAGAAGCAAAGAAGAAAACTTCAATTTATAACAAAATTTTGCATGTATGGAAAGAAGTCTACAGATTCAAATGTGTTAAGTATCCACACAGTTAACAACATGTCACTTTGTGAGAGAATTTTCATAATTAATGAACTGGTTCAATTTGCTCTGCCGCTTGACTTTGATTAATACATTTTTGAGTGTTCCCACTGGGACTCTGTCCAGTTTGTTTAGTAAGCTCTTATGTCTATATCCACTTCATGTGTATGGATCAAAGTGTTGGCACCAAATACTGGCAAGATGAGGCTATAGTACAGCCATTCTGACTCCACTTAAAAATAAGATAGCAATATATTTTAAATCCAGTTCTTTGTGACCCATTTAAGGAAAAAAAAAACAACAAAGGAAAGAAATTTCACACTGTGTTGTGTGGAAATGCTGTGATTTAAAAGTTCATCTCACGCAAGCTTTGCCAGTTAAAGAAGTATTTATCAATCCAGACAGTAATTGTGCAGACCCAGACACAGGCTATTTGTTCAATATTAAGCACTGAGCTGCAAAACTTCCATAATTAGGAAACCTAATGAATGTTACTCAGCTGTTGGGATGGCGTTGCATGCTTAACTGACATTTAATGCTTTCCCCTCTTCCCTCTGAGTCCTTCACGTAGGACAAGGATGGGCACAAGTTGCAGGTATGAAAATTTCTTCCATCTGCAAAAGTTCTACTGTTCACCTGGAAGAAATATCTTCCTTTGGTTTTAATCTCAAGGAAGATTGCTAAATACCGTTTGCCTCCCAAATGTCACGGGACAGATTCTGTGCTTGGTGAGGACGTGTAAATGTTGCTGTACCCAATTAGCATTAATGAGTATGTTGAGGAAAGGGGAGTTTTTGCCATCTAGTGCAAAAGGCCATCACCAACCCATTTGTTCAGTTAGGGCTATCCTAACCTTATTTTTAAGCCTGACTTGCAGTGCTGAAGCACCTCTCTGGTTCTCTTTTCTGTCATAAATACCATCTTCAGAGGGCTGGAGGCATGAAGAGGATCAGTGATGGTGTCAGAAAGCCCCCAGAGAAATCCTCTGTCATAAGAAAATATGAGAAGGCTAAAAACAAGTTTTCAGTGAATGCTGCATAACATATCCACGTCAGCTCAGGGGTCCCGGCTCTATGCCCTTGGTTCACAGCACTGTAGTTCCAAATTATGGCAGTTGGAGACGCATATCTTAAGCCTATAGGGTTTAAATTAATTAGAAAAACTCTCCTGGGCTCAATCTCTCTTTTCTCTGGGGGGTGATGGGGACCAGGCAGTTAATCACCAGCAGTAACAAACTGTCATGCCTGCTGCCCTGGTTTTGTTCAGATGTTATAAGGCTGAACGATATTGGATAATGAACAATGGGAGACAAGCTGATGGAAACACAGAAAAAACTGGCAGATTTAAGTGCACATTGTTTAGCTACTAGTAGAAGAACAGTCTCAGAAAAAAATGTATTCTTTTTAACTTTTCCCATGAGGTTGTTGCTTGCATAATACTCCAGTGGGTTTTATTGCTGTTTATTCCTGCTCTGAGATGATGCCAAAGCAGTGTTTGTATCTAGCGGCTCCATCGACAGCATTTGTCTTACAATTTATGTCTTGTCACTTAAGCACTTGCAAACAGTCCTAGCAAAGAGAACAAAACATGCTACCCATAGCAAAAAAACCCCTGCAGGTATCTTGCAAAGATGTGCCCCTTTTTCAGCCAGTCATGTGGTTATTTTCATTATGTACGTTACAGGTGACTTGCCAGTGAATGAATAGTTGGTGAATGGCCATTTTCCTCTGCCATATACTAAAATAGTTGTAAAACCAACCCACCACAGTATTCACACTGTCTACCAATAGCTTACACATTTGAGTGACTCTGTCCCCTTTTAAACCCTTGTCTAAAGCACTTTCTTTTCTGAAAGAACTGAAGGAACTCTGATAAGAGCGAGATACAGCTCTATACTTTCCACACAGTGTATAATATAAAAAAGGCTATTTACCCTATGTTGGTTTTTCTAACCTTCTTGAAATGGAGTATGTGTGAGTATCAAAACAGAACTCTGAAAAAGTGCTTTGTCTTTTCCGGTTTTTGGATTGATGTGCTTGGCACATGTTTTTCAAGGGGTTTGTTTTATGCTTCTCACTGACTTGATCAGCCAGTGGGTTTCTCTTCTTTTGTGCCTAACTTTCAGTTGCAGGGATACACGATGCTGAAAAAAACCCCAGACACAATTATAGTGCTGACAGGAAGACTCAAGATCAGGTGTTAGAGGCAAAAGTAGTTCTTCGACTTCTTTTTAACTAACTGATTGATTTCCAATGGATAGTCTGTCTTAGCATATCCTCACAGTAGAGCATGGGCTGCCAAAGGCTGGTTGCAAGCCCAGCAGCAGAGCCAGACCTGCTATTTTGGGGCTGCCATTTCTTGGTTGTTACTTTTCTTCAACTACTGGAGCACGATTTCTTACAGCACTGTATGTCTGGTTGTGACAGAAACCACACTTCAGGGAGGATGCTAATTCTTTTTTTTGTGTCTGTTTATCAGTGGACTCTCTTTTTAGCATTTTGGCCAACGACACCAGTCTGACAGTAGAGAATTCCTGGATTTGGGGAGAGTTGGCTCCTTTACCTTCTACTTTACCTCATTAGAAACATGTAAATAAACCCAAAGATTGTTTTCTTCTGTTGAGTATGTAGGAACTGCTGCTGACTAGACTACTTGTGAGACACCTGAATGGCCCCTGGTGGGGGAACCGAAACTGTGAGGAACCCAGTTCAGGGTCTGTACCATGTGACCTCCATGATACTTTTTTCAAGTGAATGAAAATTTGATGGATCCACATTCCAGGTCTTGTCCCAGTGTAAATCAATTATGGTTGTTTTACTTTGAAACTTTTGTGGCCTTTACCACAAATCCTATCTCCTTTACATCCTCTGGCTCCAGGCACACCAAAGGCCCAGGTCTGCTCACAGAATGGTTGGTGGCCAGCTCTCTTCTCAATGTGAGTTAGTGCTGAATCTGTCCAGGTATGTGTATATGCTTTAATCGTCCTGTATTTGGTTAGGTTTTGTTCTATATTTTTTACACCAGGATGCACTCGTATCTGCCTTTGGTCCTCCTGAAAATTGAAATGTTGAGAGAAGCTTCTAGTCAGGAAAATAGTTTGAAAATTTTTGCCTTCCAAAAAAAAATCTGATGTTGGCTTCAGCAATATTGTTCCCTTTATTTAGGCTCCTCCTCCAACAGAAAGCATGAAGGGTCGGGGGGAATAATACCAAGATATTTAAGAGAAGAGGAAAATTGGCATCATTGACTGGAAAAGCCAATGAAGACCTGGAAAGAAAATTAACAAGGCTGCTGTCTCTTCTGATACAAGAAGCAAGGAGGAATGAGGGAGCACAAATGAAAGTAGCAGATGGAGGATTTACAGTCAACAAAAACATCTTCACATAGTGTGGGGTGAAGCTGTAGGTTTCACTGTCACTAAGCAAAGGTGACTCTGTTTGAATGAACAAGTGAGATGTAGAGGCACCACCTCAATTACAGCCCCTGGATGAGATCCTTCTTACCCGCAGGAAGAAATGTTTTCTATGTCACAAAGGGGTTTTTCCTTGTCTGAGGTAGGAGCAGTTAAAATTCTTTGTGCATCTCTACATTTGGGCTCCAGTTAGACATCTTAACGAATTTAGGTTGTTGCTTCCATTTTGTAACTGATTCAAGTGCTCCAGTAGTGTCATTGCTCACATCACAATATAATATCACTGCAATGCTTAAGCACCTTTGTTTCACACACCCCAATAGATTGGGCAGTATGAAAACAGGTGTAAAAAAAGCACAAATGTTAATTCGATCTAATAAAGTTCTTACTGTTTCAGGGAAAGCAGTGTGTTAACTTAGAAGGTGCTGTGTTAATGCCAGCCATGCATTTGCAGAGCATCAGGTGCCTTATCTGAAAGTGCCACCAACTGAGGCTTACTCCAAAGACCAAAAAGCAAAGAGAGGATTTGAAATGTTTCTCTTGCCTAAGTTTTTACAGTGTCTTCCTTTTCCCTCATGCCTATGCTCTGGTGAAACTGGCCTGAATTGTTGCTGCCTTGCATGATACTCTCCTTGTGGTTACGGAGGAGCATCAAGAAAGCTCTGGTGTCAACAGGATTTTTCTGTAGACAGATGTGCTGTAGCAGTAGTACACATTTCTACCTTCCTCTGCAAGATGTATCAGCAAGAAATTCCCAATATTTCCCTGAGAGTAGGATAATGCCTCTCCCACTGAAGTCAGTAGGACTCTGAACTCACAAGCCCAATCCTAATCTCATATGAGAACAAGAAGAGGATCAGAGGGAAGAGCAGCAATGTTTATAAATGGAAGTTCTCTGCAACTGCAAAACAGCTGGCAGTAGCAGATGAAAATGTGTGAAAAGGCAAAGGAATATTAGATTATAAAAACCAAATTTAATGTTGGAGAACTTAAAGTAATTTCACCATTATTTTCTGTTTCTTTCCTTTCATTCACGTACCCCAGGAGAGCACAAGACAGAGGTATTGCAAGAACAATGAGTTTCTCTGACAGATCAAACAGGAAGAATAATTCCTGCAGGGAAGCCAAGAGTAACGTGCATATATGATTCCTGTATTGGGACTTTAAATGTCAGGGGTTTGCCTACCCACCTGCCAGGGCAGCATCAGAAGGTTTGGGGGAAGCATTCTGAGAACAAGCAAGATGTTCTGTTTTCTCTATCACAAGAAAGAATCTCTTCTTTCCTGTTAATTGGTTTCTTTAATTAACCTTTAATGATGGCAGCTGCTTTGCTTTTGTATATAAAGCTAAAGCATGTAAAACGTTCTTGGAGACATGCAGAGATAAAAACAAATACTGCCTGTCAATCTACCTATCTTTCTTTCTTGCATATTTATACTATTTAGGAACAAAATTAATGTCACCTGAGCACAAGTAACTGCTAAAAACACATTTCCAACGCTGCTAGTGGGAAAGTGTGCTTTGGGATGTGGTAACAACCCAAATAATAACAAACCAAGAATAGCCGATTTGCATGGATTTCATTTGCTTGTCTTTTGCTAGTCTGGGATATTTGGGACTGAGATTTTAGGCAGAACTTCAACCGCTAAAAATAAAAGACTCCTGTCCAGAGGGCATAGGCAATTAAAGGCAACTGTGAAAAACATAATTTGTAGAAGAACATTTCCTTTCTTCGTAAGAAATGGAGATGTGAAGGGGCCCCGTGTTAAAAAAAAAAAAAGTAGTGACAAGAGACTCAGTATATGTGCTTCCTCCTCCAGGTGAATAGCTTCTCTGGGCTTCCTTAGAATTTATTCTGTACTTCCTTAGAATCCCTTGGTCCTCTCTTTTACTGGTTCTCCTCATTACATGGCTTAGCTCTGTCAGCAAGTACCCAGAAGCAAAGGAGCCAGTGAAGATAGTCTTCAGCTACCTCTGCAGGTCTCTAGCTTGCAGTTTCCTGACAGGAACTTGAGGCACAATCTGCATTTCAGGACATTTGCCCATATTATGAGGCAGCTTTGACAAGGTGATGTCCTATCTATTTGCCTTTCTTCCCAAAAGGAGAGAACACTGGTAATGTCACATCCTTCTCCCTCTGTTGCTAGGGACGTGGCATCCTGTCTGCCTTTAGCCCATATCCAGGGCTAAGCTATAGCAGTTGCTCTATCACCAAATGACTCCTTCCAAACCAAGAAGAGGAATCAGGAAAAGGAGAGGAGACCGGCAGGTTGAAATGAAACCAGGTTTAACTAAACAGCCTAACTAATACCGACAGGCGGTATACAGAGTAATAGCCCAGCAAATGTCCAGTGGCCACAATAAACAGGAAAGCAGTTGTCAGGAACAGGAGTCACCCTGAGCAGAAGATGCCCTTCTCCTCAGCTAAACTTCCCCTTTATACTGAGTGTGATCTTTGTGGTCCGGGATACACCTGTAGCCAACCGGGGTCAGCCGCACAGGCTGATCTGAAGTCACTAGTGCCCTGCAGACGACGGCAGGCTCATGATTCTGTCCCAGCAAAGTCAGGACACAGCCGCCGCGGGGCCCTGTGTCAGCTCCTCTCGCAGGGTGCTGCCTCCTTTGCTGAGAACAGGAGGTGTGGCCGTGGCCTAGGTGCTGCTGCCTACGCCCGGTGCTTTCCTGGGCCTTTGGGAGGCCTTCACTCTCCTCTGCTAGCACCCCTGTCCTCGTGCGTGCTGTACGCGAGGGAAGAGATCCAGCGTATTCTAAAGTGCCAAGAGATGGAAGAACTTTGCAGAATACTGTGTGGTCTGCAGAGGAACCAAGCCAAAGGTGCTCCAAAGCCAAAGGCCCGGGAGTGCTGCACGTCATCCTTCACCTGGCAACATTTGCACACCACCTGAGCGGCGAACCTACGATTCCGGGGGGTCTCAGAGCGGCCTGTTGCTGTGTTTTAAAGACGTTGTTTGACGGTTGCCAGCAGATGAGATTTCATGACGGTTGCCAGAGAGAAAGAAGCGGAGTTAAATAGCTCTGTGGGTGCCGAAAGGCATCAATGGCAGCAAACTTGTGGTGTAGAGAAGCTGTGAATTACTGTGAAGTGATAAACTTCCTCCCTTCCACAGTAAATAAACCTCTGTGTTCCTTGATGTGACTACCATCAACACCTCCTATCGGTGGTTGTCATAAGCTTTTCAGCTCGACTGCCTTCCCGTGAGTGCCCGCAACACCTGCGCCTGGGTTTGCTTTGTTGGCATCAGCTTCAGGCCTGCAGGAGGGGCTGGGATGATGCCCAAACCTCCTCTTGCCCCGCATGTCTTGCCTCAGGGATGTTTGCTGGGATTTCCGTTTTCTGAACTGGGCAGCAATTCCTCTGTTATTTATAGACTGTGTGCTTTCTGGCATCTAGGCTGAAGGTGGAATGGAGCTTTTGGGGCTACTGATGTGGTGTGAGAGGGTACCCACAATTCTAGCAGATCCTGTGACAACAAGGAGGTGACTGCAGCTCGACCCTTTTAGCTTGGTTTTGTAGATGGCTCAGCACAAGGGCTGTTTCAGGCAGCAGGACTTTCTTTGTCATAGAATGACAGAAGCGATTCACTGGTACTCTACTGCAAATTTTTTTAGTGGAGAGGCTGGTCTTTATGGAGAGGATTAACTTTATATGAAGTCCCAGGCTAAATGCAGGTGTCTTCCACTACACTCAGCTCCCTCCTTTTCTACAGCTGTAGTTGTGAGGCTAGAACGGAGGAGGTAAGTTTTTAATTTTCTTATTCCTTCAATTGTATGTAAATGAAAAAAAAGTGGAATGTGATGGGGATTTTTTGCTGTTAACAGTAAAGGGAGATAAGAGAAAATCAGGTCTCACAGTATCCTGGTATGAATACAGTAAAAAAAAGCTAGTGAGCCAGAGCTTCAGGATGTGCAAATCCTTAAAGCTTTCTTATAGTCAATAGAGCTTCACTCTTTTCACTATAAATATAAATCTCTTTCAGATTAAATATAAATTAAAGAGATTTTAAATATAAATCAGATTTTCACTATAAATATAAATCTCTTTCAGAGATTTATCTAGCAGAAAAGCAGACATAGCAGTTTACAGAACTTTCTGGCCAGAGGTATCAGGCATTAACAGCAAACTGGGGAAAGGGCTACTGCTACACCACAGAAAACATCCGAAGGGCAGAGCACAAAGTGCAATACTAGAGATGAAACATAATGTAGAAAACTAGGCTCTGAAAAACAAAGTTCAGATTCTAAACTTGAGTTTGATTTAATCTTTCTCCAGAGAGGACTGTTGTTAGCAACTTGGTCTGCTTGCATTTAGAGTGTGATCTACTGATGTTTATCATCTGCTAATATGATTCTGTAATTCTGATGATTAGTAACCGCTACTCAATGTTTGGTTAAGGTAAGGAAAAGGCAGGATCCTGTAAAGTGAGAGTTAGTGTGATTTGACAGAAAGACTCCTGGTGTCTCTGGTGCATGGATGTGCAACTGACATGAAAAAAGTGGGCTGCTGTGAGCAGTATTCCGGAAAAAATGCAATGCTGGGGTTAAATGGCTTTGTCTCTGAATTACCTTGAAGTAATGCTAATAGGAAATAATGCTAATAGGAAACTAGAGGCTTCCATGAAGTTACTAAAGTGCTATTTAGTCCAAGTTGTTAGCTTCTAAAGGCAAATAACTTTTCAAACGCATTGTAATGGCCTGGATTTCTTTTCCTTTCTGTTCTTTCAGCATTGAGATTCATTGGCTTTCAGTGACCAGCACAGACAGATGTAATCTTTTGCCACAAAACATTATTTATTAATTCAATAGTTACTTTAATGTGTCTCAAAAATATCATTATAACTCGTATGTCATGCTATGAGAGTTTTTATTTTCTTTCAAAACAAAGATTGCAAAACATTTTGAAGTTGTTATGCTAGTCTTGTTTCTCCTGGAAAATAAAATGTTTTTAAGGAAGTCTAATACAGCAGCGTTAGGGATGTCTCTTCCTCTCTGTAACAGAAAATATACACTTGGTAGCACTGCTAACTGCTTGTATCCCAATCCTAACATGCATTTGGTGTGTATTATAGGTGAAAGACTGTAAATAGATGGCCTTTGACTCAGTGTCATGATATTAATTTAGAAAATATTGAGTATCTATACTCATAATGAGGTCCTGGAGAAGTCTGCCAGTGTGAGCACCCGAAAATTAAAGCACCTTAAATCACTGAATCACAGAACATTAGGGATTGGAAGGGACTTTGAAAGATCATCTAGTCCAATCCTCCT
>JAOXOE010050769.1:0-35163 GCA_028565055.1 Phoeniculus purpureus | reverse complement strand
CTGCCCATGGCAGGGGGATTGGACTAGATGATCTTTCAAGGTCCCTTCCAATCCCTAATGATTCTATGATTCTATAAATCTACTGCTGACTATGACAGAGCGAAGCAAATGTGTTTCAAAAGTTCGACAGAATAGTAAATGAAAACCAGGCTGAAAAAATGCAACATAAGCTCATTTTAAATCCTATACACACGCATCTTTTCAGACATTTTTCTACTGAGAGGCATTCCAGCCTCTGATTTTTCCTCTTTATGATGATATATAATGAAAATTAATGATGTCACAGAAGACTAACATACTAAATTAAATGCCAGGCTTGTAAAAAACGTATTTATCTGTTAGGTAAAACAAATATGAAAGACAGCACTCTGGCTTAACTTCAGTGTGTTCATGAAATAAAATAAGGCACTACACATGTGAAACTTGATAATCTCTTCTATATTGCTCACAAGGAAAACCAAAGCTTCTGGGATCTATTCCAAACTGGTAGATTTTAGCTTTTACTTCAAGTGGCAGCATTTACTTCAAAGTAGCTTTTGTTTATGTTTCAAAGATTTGAATCAAAACCAAAAGATGAGGAAAGAAATTGTTGCTTTTACTCCTTTTCCACACACGAAGAAAATGAAGAACAAAAGTTTCCATGTCACGTATAAGAAAATTAGACTGTAAATACTGTTAGCAGTTCATTGCTGTTCAAAGAACTTGACAGCAATGGATCTGGGACTTCTAAGAGAACTCAGACTGGTTCCTCCCCCCAAAAAAGTTTCCTCATTTCTCACTACAGCAAAATCTTTCATTTTGAGATAGACTATTTGTCATATATTGTTTGATGTTGCTGTCTACAATTAATACTAAATTCTGGGAAATGTACTGACTTATCTAAAAAATTATCCAGAAACAAGTATCTCTTATTTTTTTTTCCCCTTAAACCAAAGCAGCCCATCAGGTCTATCAGGTAAGAGGAAAATCCAATCTTTTCTTTGGGTTTTTTTTTGGTCTCAATTAAAATATATAGAGAGGAAGTTTGTATAGAGGGAATTTCCTGGGTATAAGAACTTGTTCCTTGTTTTCTGGCTACTGCTTCTTGTTTCCAAGCTTTGATTATCTTCCAAACAACAAACTTCTACTTATTTTCAATTTTTTTTCCCCACTCACAAGAAAACAACAATAAACATGCAACACACTGCTGCTTCGCCCTCCACCCCATCCTTAATGAGTTTAATGGTGGAAATCAGATTTTACGTATCAATTTGACTAATTATTTATTCACTAATTTCACTGGCTAAGAAATGTTTGAAAGTTGAAGTACGTTATCTGCCTCATCTTGTCCTAAAACAGAAACTTCAAAGTTTGCCTTGGACCTGTATGTATAGGTGTAGAGAACCCCAGTTATTTTTCTACAAAGTTCACCTAACAGTCCAACCAACACATCTTTCATTGTATCCCAGTAAGAATCTGTTTTCCAGATAATTTTTGATGCTTGTATTCTTTACCCTAATTTCATTTATTCTGTATTTATGAGAATGCTAAATATGAAAACTAACCTCACTGAAAATGGAGAATCTACATAATATGCTCCTTCTTACCGTACGCTGGTAACTGACATTCTGCTCAATCCACCCGAAATTGGTTGAAGTGTTTAAAGACAAAATAATCATTAAAGGAGTTTTGCTAGTGCAAGTCATTTGCTAGAAGCATCACTGTGCTGATATAAGGCACCTCAGCACAACATTCAACAGGAACTGAGGGCAGAGGAAGACAAGGACCTCTCTTTTCAGTCTAAGCACAAAACTACATCAACTGATCCATACTACACATCTGATAATAGTAATGAACTGATAAATGCTCATGAACAATAAAATTAAGCACACCAGTTATTCTTCACTTATTCCTCACTCTTATTCTATACCAAATGCCAGATACTTTTTTTTCTCTTTTTTAAGTTGAACAAGCTCCTTTGCCTAAAGGCACTCTGTTTATGCCTGTGTAGGTATTCTGCAGATAGATAAGAGCTACTCTCTGCCCACACTCTGAACCAGCAGGAAGCTTTGTAGTAACACAACGCGCCATGCTGAGCACAACCTAATTACCCTTGCTGACGAGCCAGGCAGAGCAGATTGGACTCTACTCATTACACAGGGACGTGATGCTACCAGTGCTAGATGTGGGACAAATGAATGAATGAGTTTGATCTCCTTTGAGCAAACCAAGGGTGCTTATCCACCTAGTTAGTACAGTGCAGCAAATGCTCTAGATTCACAGTGTGATTTACTACAGCTTAATTTCTCTGGATGGGTGAGCTTTAATACAATCAATCTTTGCTTCTTTTGTGTTCTGTTTTCTTGGTGGTCAAGGGAGATTGATTGCTTGAATCAGTAAAGTCTGAAATTTGCCCTAAGTGGAGGGAAGCCAAGTATAAAGGAGTGCTTATTAAGTGCTTTAAGCTTTAGATTAGACTTTTGTTACTTATGCGGTTTATATGTAAGAATAAAACAAGCAAATTACAATAGAAAGGGTAAAGGGTAAAGGAATGAAACGATTATCAAGATTCAGAAACTATAGTTTATAGGGAAGGAGAATTTGTTGAACAAATACACTGTGGTTTCCTGCGTGTATTTCTGCCTGCTAATATTGGACACTTTCAGTGTAATTTACTTTATTATTTGTTTTACACATGGATTCACTAAAAGATAAGTAGATTAGGATGGAAGCTGTTTTGTTTTCTGCCTCATCCAGGAAACAATCAGCCAATAAAATAATAGCAGAAATGTTTGTAATTCCAATTACATCTATTAATGTGGTTATTCAATTCACAAATGCTTTGCATTAGCTTGTCACCTTGTTTGTGCACCTGCTCGTGTTCATCCAATTCAGGTAAGAGCTAACCTCTCAAGCTTATATTGGTTTTCATCAATTAATAGAGGTTAAGTTACGTAGTTACAAGAAAATAACTTAAGCATGACGAGTGGAATCAGATGATAACTTTCAGGAAAAAAACAACACCATGAATCAGTAGTGTGGTGGGTTCAAGAACAATTAAAGATAAAGAAAAGAAAACAAAGCAGTCAGGTCTCAATGAGATCCCAGATAAATTTGCCAGACAATGGATAGCTCAGGGAAACTGGCAAACGGAGGAGAGAGGAGTCCCTTTATAACTGTGTACAGAAAAGAAGAAAAGGTTGTGCAAGTTAGTGCACACAGACTAGAAGCTGTGTCCCAAATGCCATCACATAGTCTGAGAAAAATACAATGGGAGATCACTATCGTATTGGTCCTTGGGTCTTTTTTCACATCAGAGATCTGGGGGAAGAGAGCATGTCAGTCATGTAGAGACGAGTACCACCACCCTCTCTATTATTCACTCATCACCACTGTCTGCGGTACAGCAGCACCTAGGCTGTTTGCAGACTGGTGAATTCTTCAATTCTTCAGTGTAGCTTCTCCAGCTCAGCGCTCTCGGGACGGCCTGATTCCTCATCACCTGAACTGCATCCCTTGGTGCAGGCAACCTGCGTTCAAACAAAGAACCCAGACTCTGTCTTTCAAGCACTGATGAATCCTCCTCAATACTTAAGTGCCCTCCAGTTTTTCTCAGCGGCAGAAGTGACCAACAGTCTCTCTTCCTGCTAACCAGTGCGCTCTAAGATGGCAGCAGTGGCTGCATGGCCCTGGCCATGCGCGGGACCCAAGATGTAGACAACCGCATGGCTGCGTCAGCAGGGGGCCCACACACACTCTGTACGTGGCTGAGAGGATTCCATGACCCTCTCTCCTGCTGTCTCATCTCCAGGAGGAAAAAGAGGAATCCCCCAGATCACCGCGATGTTGAAGGGCTGCTTGGAGGGGGTAGTGTTGTGGTAGATCTGCACTGAAGTCTTGCTTCTCCTCCCCATGGCATCAGGTCCAGGATGGGGCTGGGGTCACGCGGGGCCACATCTTCTCCCAGCGGCTGCAGGGCCGCATCCACCATCCCATCTCCGACGACGGATACAGGGAAGGGAGCTGCGGCGTGCCGCAGTGAGCCATCTCCCACCCCCAGACGACCCCGGGAAGGGGGGTGGGGAAGGGGCCAGAGCCCAGATGCCTGCCAGAGTAGACAGACCCCAGTCCAAAGAGACAAGGCTCTGGGGAACCAGCCCTTTCATCTTCTCACCTAGCAACGCCCTTTAACAGCAGGTGCTTCGGACAGTGTCAGCTCCCCCCAGGACAGGTCACTAAGGAGAGGGGGGTCCATAACATAACTTTTTCTTAATGAAAGCACCAATCTGTACATCTGAAAATTCTGGTAATTTTCAAACTGCAACAAGTAGATTGCTTATTTGTCACTGCCATAGTGTTAGAGGAAAGCAACTTGAATCTCAACATTTGAATACCTGTAGATCCGTCTTATTAAATGCCTCCAAGATAACTCTCAACAAGTTCAATAAGACACAACAACTCTCAGGACTCCATCTGGCCATTTGGGTTGTTTCTTGTGCTATTATAATTGAACTGAATTGCTTCCTTTGGCCAAAGTTTAGACAATGATAGTTAATTTGGTTTTGTAACTGGTAAATAAGTTTTAAACAATAAAACTTTTGTGGAAGCATTTTTTTCTTCTTCATCTGGTCGAGAATTTGAAAGGGCTTCATAACAGCTACCTACAGTAATCAGGTAAATCGAGCGAGACTAACAGATGTTGCTAGGAGTTCACCAATACTTTGCTGTAGACCTAATGTTATGCTTTATCTTCATTCCTGCCTTACCCCTGGACTGCCTTTATCCTATTCATAATGAAAGGGTGTCGAAAGATAACCTCGATCTACAAGAAATATAAGGCTCCACTTTCTCCTTGCTAACACACAAAGTCCACACAGAATACCAAACATTTCTCTGACAAGGTTTTTGGCTTTGGGCTGTCAATTTTCATTTGGAGCAGGGAAGCATTGTACTCTAAGGATCTATCCACATACGTTTTTAAACTAGTATGGTATAGTTTTAACCCCCATGAAGAGCAGACACTTGAGTGTTTAAACTACCTTATACTTTGGACTTATTTCAGTCTTTACAATAACGCAGTCCAAAAACTCATATCTGAACCTGATCTGCTTCTTGCATAAGACTGAAAACCTTGGTTTCATTGCACCAAACTTGATGTACTGACTAAACCGTAAGGATTTTGCCCTTCTGCAGATACAGAAAGCACCCAGTCCAGTCCAAGGCAGTGAGGATATGTCCAGCATGACTCAAAGGTCATTCAGTATTAGTGCCTCTACTTATAATCAGCCATCATAGGCGAAATGTAAAAAGCACAAGAAGTTAAAGTAGTAGTTGTAGAGGAAAAGAGAAATTCAAGATCTGAGTATTCACTTTCTTTCTTAATAGCCCCAAAATTTTGAGAGAAGTCTTTCTTTTGGTGGTTCCTGCTAATGCTAGAAGGTAGCAAGATCGAGCAACATTTCCAGGACTCGCTGAGAAAAGGTTTTTCCAGTGCCATGCTTGTCTCTTCATCATCCTCTACACAACTGAACACTGCAGGCTGTCCTAAAGCCTCTGCTCTAAGTGTTCATCTGCTGTGCGGTAATGTACTTACCGCTTTAGACACATTTTATTTCCTCTGTTCAAAGATCCAAGAGGTGTTACGCCAAAAGTGTGTCTTTTATTGCCCATAGACACCATTTCGGTGTTAGTGCAGCTGCTTTCACTGGATCTAAATGAAAAAAAACCCAAATCCAAACAAAATACCTGATTTAATACACACTAGACTGCCGCACCAGCACACTGTGGAAGTTCCATCTGTGCTGGCAGCTTGCTTCCCCTGGATTATGGGCCTAAGGCTCTGGAAACCTTTAATAGCAAGTGGAGTTTAAAGATGCTCAGAAAATACAGATTTACCCACCTAACATTTTGTAAAGAGTTTTCTGAAAGCAACAAAGGAACGTAAACACTGAGGAAAGAGGATCTGAGTAAGTTCATCAAACGGAATTCATCTTATAGATATGGAAATCCTGCTACGCGCACTCTGCTAACTTGCCTGCCTTAGAAGCGTTTTACACCTCAACACCTTCCACTCAAAGACCACAAGAATCCGATAAATACTAACACAGTTAGCAAGAGAGCAGCAGTTATCGAGAACACTGTTTTGCACAAACATTAAGGAGAGTTTAGGTGATATTTTAAGAAACAGAAAAGGAAGATTCCTGTTCCTATGAGCTGGCTGTTTGCTTACATTTTTACTTAAACTCAATCACACTTGATTGTGGCAGAATGAAGGTGACATTTCCACCCTTTGAAGAAAACAGTGAGTTAAATTGAGTTAAAATGATCCAAACTAAGCATATTTCATGCAGTTGAGATTTGGATTATCTGACACACATGCATTAAGTAATGCAATATACCCTGTGCGATGTAATGGAGTTATTCTCGCCACATCTTTGCTCAATTACCTTAAATACATTTTTATGAACTACTGGAATGCTTGACCATTGTGTGATTTCAAATAGGAAATTTGAAAGAGGTAATGCAGCAACAAGTGTAGTACTTTTAATTCAGTTCTGTAATGAATACATTTATTAGGCTTTCATCTAAACAATGCATCATGTAAATACAGCAGGAAGGACTACTGAAACAAATATAGTTTTATCGGCCTCATCTTCACAGCTGCCCATCTGAAAAATCAAGGCTATCATCCTGATACAACTTTGCTGTGATATTGTATACTCAATAGCAAATTCTGTTGGCTCTCATCAATTTTGTACCAGTATACATCACCATTCTCTTCCACAATGTGATGCTAGATGGCTGTAGTTATATTACATATGTAAAATAAAGAAGAAAAGGCTATTTTAAAAGATTTTAAAATATCATGAAACAAAAGAGAAAGTTAAAGCTAAAGCTTAAACTAAATACATTCACCCATCTTTTTGGGCAGAGTCTCCCTACACATGAACATCACCCCTGAGCAGAGGAAATGAAGGTTTATAGGCAAGAATGTATTAATGCTTTCTTCCAGAGAAGAAGATACTATCAGCTCCATCTCGTGCTTATGAGCATGCAAATTCAGAATGGGTGCACAAAAAGAAATCACTCTCCATCAGTCAGAAGACTGATTTGAAACACAGATAAAGCAAATAGTGGAAGAGCACTAACAGCGAAAGCAAGTACAATATTAAAATAACTCTTTCATTCTGTGCCCTGTATCTTGGAAAAAAAAAAGAGAACTTATGATTAATGGTTGCAGCAACAAAAAAATAAATGAGGACGACAGTACAGTGTGAAAGCAAGCTGGAACAGTTAGTAAAATGCTGCCAAATACACTGAATAGCTTTGAAAACTGGCTTTTATAAAACAAATCACTATGTTACTTATTATAATGTTGGAAATTAGTGCTTTACTTTCAAATTTAAAATATATAATTCAGTAATTGCACAAATTACTTATTTATCTTAATCTGCATCTCCTCTTCCTAGTGTCCTTTGGCATTGTATATTTTTGATTATCTGTGGTAAAATGTAGTCCTCTGACAACTACAACACACTGCTCCTCTGCTCCTCTGCTCTCTCTCACTTCAGGAGAGGGGGATGCACAATATTGGAAAATGAGGACTTCAGAAGAAGCATTTTAAGAGGGATTCAGTATTCCTGACTACAGCTTTCTATTTTTCTCATGGAATACTTCTATTATGATTTTTTAATGTAGAAAACAGTGTTCTTTAAACGCTTTGTACACATTAAAATAAACTTTCCCTGACATCCGCATCAACATATACCTAAACTCACATCAGTTAATTAGCAGCCACTTTTGAAGAAAGGTACATTCTGAAGGGCTAGTTTGGGAATACACACTGTTTTTCTCTAACTCTTTGCAAGATGAATAATGTGTGTGTGTGCAGTGTGTTTGCTCTTTGGTTGTTGGGTCCCAGGCTTCTTGAAATTGAAAAAAGTAAGACCTGGGGAAAGAACATGTCAGTCAAGCAGAGGGGGGTACAAACACCTTCTCTTCTATTCATTCGGAGAGACCCTCCAGGCCTTCAAGTGTTGCCCACTCTCATCTGCAGATGCCGAACCGTCGGCCATCCAGACTGGTGAACTCATCAATTCTTCAGCGTAGGTTGTCCAGTAAAACACGTATCGGACAGGTCTGATTCCTCAGAAAATGGACCTGCATTCCTCAATGCAGGAGACACGGTTTCAAAATAAGAACCCAGTATCTCTTCCTTGCCCAAGGTCTAAGGATTCTCGAGTCCTTCTGCTTCCTTCAGAACAAACAGTTCAGTTAAGCATGAAGGAATTCTCAGATGCCTCTCCTGAGGTTGCTTCTCTCCCCAGTACTTGAGCATCTCCAGCTTTTCTCAGTGGCAGAAATGACAAACAGTCTCTCTTCCTGCTGATCAGTGGCTCAAAGATGGCAGTGATCCAGCTGCATGGTCGCAGCCTCATGCAGAACTCATGGCCGACATCTTCCATGCTGCAAACGTGGCCGAGAGAGTTCCATTCCCCTCCTGTCTCTCAGTCTCCTCCTGCCTCAGCTACAGGGGAAAAGGGGAGTATTCTTCAGTTCACCACGGGTCGCTGCTTGTTGCCCTGTGCAAGGGTAGGGGGGAAGTCAGCACTCAGTTCTTGCTTCCCTGGGGTGGGCCAGATCAGAGCTGCAGCTGGGCCAGGGCCAGTTCTCTCAGGCTGCCTACCCGAGGCAGAAGAGACCCCTGAGGCAGGGTGGGGCAGGGCCACAGCAAACCATCTCGTCCCCTCCATTCAGTCTTCCCCCCCAACTTGGAAGTGGGTGGGGGAGAAGATAGAGCCCCATGCCAGTGTGCTGGGGCAAAGCCCCCAGCGAAATAGGCAGGGCTAGACTGTAAGCCCTTTTTCATGGCAACCTGCCCATACCCCAGGACAGGTTACCGGGAGGGTCCTCTTAAAGCAAAATGTACCTTTTTCTTCATGAAAGCACAGCTCTATACATTTGAATATTTTGGTGGTTTTCAAACTGCAATGTTGCCTTACAGGTGTTCACCACATCTTCTCAACTGCTGACTCACAGCACTCATGTTTAAAAGATGCTCTCTCTTAACAAAAACTATACAAGTGCATGAGGCAAGTTTTGTCTCAGCAGATGTGGAAAGGTCACAGAAATCTAAAATTAAGACCATGAAAATTGTTGGTAAAACATGACAGGGGCCCTCCAAGCCTCAAGCTGAGAAAAAAAGTAGTTATTTCAGGAATACATTTTTTTCTAGAAACCCAACCATACACAGAACAACAGCAGAGCCTCTGAACAATGGGCAGTCAGTAGCGCTACTGGCCACCCTGCTCTTTGGGCCATTCCTGTTGTTACCACTGCTGTGCAGCCTCCAGCACAATCCTCTGCTGGAGCTGCGGAACACCTCCCTGAACTCACAGTTTCTACTCCAATTACTTGCATCTCACTTACATCTCTTCAAAAACAGCAGTGAATATCCACTGTCTTAGTCTTTATGAATTTAAAAATTCAATGTACTAGACAATAGCATACTTTTGTTCCTATTAAGAGATGTCAAAGCATGCAAAGTGTGCAAAGGCCACTGCACACCACATGCTGCCTCTGCTGTAAGGAATTCACAGGCAAACTTCCCATGCAAGAGCCTAAAACTGGCCCCTTTTCAAGCTGATATTAGATAGTCACTCTTGAGGTGTGGGGGGTTTTTTATTTTATTTTATACCCAAATAACTTGTTCCTCTTTCCTCAGTGCAGAGCACTGAGTTATTCATGCTAATGGACTCATTCATTTCTTTCCTTAGTGGCAACCTCTTCCAAACTTGGAACATCTCACAGCAAGCGAGTAACTAACATCTTCTTCACACAGAGCGACATTAGAATATTTGGCGAAAGTCCCTGAAACATTAAAAAGAAACAAAAAATCTCATTCAAGATCCTTCTATTTACTTGTTATGCTCAATTTGTTCTTTCATGCTTACAGCCCACAATGGAAAGTTTGGTGGCTTGGCATTTTATCTTTATGAGGGAAGGGAGCTTTTTCTCACTTTCATCTATTTTCCTGGATTTCTACAGGGGAAAAAAAAGATTCTGCTAAGTCTAGAGTAGAATAGTTTTTCTCCTTAAGTGCTGGGCAGGAAGCACATGTTCTGCGTGCTGTGGAACTCCTATCGAAGGACTTTACACTGTAATTTCTGATGCCTAAACAACACACTCTTCTTCTACTGTACAGGAAAATGCTTAGCTTATTCACTGATTGTGTAGCAAATACCAAGGTTAATTTACAATTTTTTTTAGAAAAACCTTTCCAGTAATTACTAAAAAGCAAAACTAAGAAAAACAAATGTTTTTATTAATTCTTTCCTATTATAACTTGGTAATACAATTATGTGCAATATAAAAGTGGTCATGGAAGTCATAATGTTCGATACATGCACAATAGCACCACTGTTTGGTTGCATAGCTTCATGGAAATGCATTTTCCACCAAAAATTAGCAAATTAATTTATTATGTTCTTTGCTGGCTTTAAAAGACATGCAGATGAAATCAATGTGGACTAAAATTATTCCCTTACACTGTGGTTTGGCAAACTTGATGAAACGCTGATCACCTCACAATTTCCCTTTATCCTTTCTAACTTGGCTGCATGTTTGTCTCAAATCCAATATTGCTTATGAATTGTACTCCACTCTAACAAAACTCTGAGTAATGAATTGCACCAAATAATAATGTCTTGGACTTTTTTAAAATATATTTTTGCTTAATATTGCTATTTTCTCCATTTAGTGCTTGTGTCATCATAAAAAGAGGAATATTTACTGTTAAAACAAGTTTCTGGTTTATACGTTTTAACCACGATTGCTTTCCACAATAGCCTCTAATTCTTCATCCAGGAAGTTATACTGCTCTATGATTGCCACGGCATTTCACAGGTACCATCAAGTAGATAATTTTTCTAATTTATTTTATTGAGTAATATGTAACATCCTTCCCTTTAGTAAAAAACTCGGGCAAATGATTGCATTCATTGTCGCAGTAAGTTCTGAGATTTAATTTTCTGACGGTTTAAATGTAAAGAAAAAAGATGTTTTTCATTGGAAACATTAATCCATGTTATCATGGATAACTAAGAGACATTATGATTGTCAGCAGAGACAAAACTTGTGTACCCATCCTCTAAGAGCTCTCTTCATTGTCATACAGGAATCCATCGAATGCACACAGGAAAAACAGTCTCACATTAAACCAACTCTGTTATCGTCCTCATAATTTAACACATTACTGGAGGGGAAAGTAACATTTAACAAAGATGTCAGAAGACAAGGAAGCCCTAGGAAGCTCATCTCATTTTGATCTTAACAATGGATCTGTACGAAAAGAGTCGCAAATGTTCCTGGAAAGTACAGAACTGGCATTTACACTGTTAAAGACAAACAAACAAACAGTAAATACATAAATAGATAAAACATAAAGAGAAGTATACCCCCTAAAGTTAAAATAAATTAACATTAAAGTAAAATCTAATTTGGTAGAACTTAGGGATATTATTGATCTAACTGGAGTAAAAATGAATGCAATGCAGTAAACCCGTACAGAACGAAATGCCGTGTAAACAGTGAGAAGCAGAAGATGAAAACAGCTGCCTAGGTTGTGTTGCCACCTGTTTTCTGTTTCTGTAAGAGATTTTTACATAATAGTTGGATCACAAAGGTAAAAGAAGCAGTAATGAACTCTTTGTTTAAGATAGATATAAATTTGCTGTCTAGAGAATGTGTCTGCTCAGATCTCTCTCAGTGACAGTGCAAAATTGCTCCAGGAAGTAAAAGACAGAACACACCGTGTAGGTTCATATTGCTCTGCAAAACTCATTTTTAATGGTTGGCACTGGTGTTAACAATCTCTTCAAAGTCTATAACACACAGTGCATCTACCTTTTGTGCTCAGGGGACATGACTTAACACAAATAAGGTAAATCCTGCTCAGTAAATAGAGTATATTTGTAATTCTTTGTTTTTTAGCATGATCTGGGGTGGAATTTTTAGCATGGAGCGGGGGGGTTGGAACTGGATGAGCCTGTGGTCTCTTCCAGCCCTGACGGATTCTATGATTCTATAGTGACTTACGGTGGGGAAAGTACTTTCATCTTAAAGCCTGCCTGTGTGACTTGTTCTAGGTGATCCTGCTGTGGCAGGGGGATTGCACTAGATGATTTTCGAGGTCCTTTATAAAATAATATATACATAGGAAGTTAGATAAACAGGGCATAACCTCTTCCTAAACAGTGGTAAGTCTATTGGTCATTAACAGTTTTTCTTGACTATTAAAGAGAACTAAGTATGAGGAAGGAAGGAAAGAAAAAACAGCTTCTAAAACACTTCCAGATTTTACAGAATGACAGAACATTAGGAATTGGAAGGAACCTCGATAGATTATCTAGTTCAATCCTCCTGCCACAGCAGGATCACCCAGATCCAATCACACAGGAATGTGTCCAGGTGGGTTTAAAACACCTCCAGTGAAGGAGAATCCACAACCCCCATCGGCAGCCTGTTCCAGTGCTCTGTCATCCTCACTGTGAAGAAGTTCCTTCTCATATTTATGTGGAACCTCCTATGCTTCAGTTTACACCCATTGCCCCTCATTCTATCACTAGATGACATTGAGAAGAGCCTGGCTCCATCCTTCTGACCCCACCCTTCACATATTTATAGACATTAATGAGGTCACCCCTTAGTCTCCTCTTCTCCAAGCTCCCAACTCCCTCAACCTTTCCTCATAAGGGAGATGTTCTACTCCCTTCATCATATTTATGGCTCTGCACTGGACCCTCTCCATGCTTGTACATTTACGCCTTCCTATAACCATAGTTAATTTAACTAGCAGCTTCTTGCAAGAAAAGTTGCTTAGAATACATTTTTAAGAGCTTTTCAGGACTGCCTGAAAGGCTGAATTTATTGTTTGAAAAAGTTTATTCCTGAGTCTATGGCACAGATCTTCCATGCGATCGGTCTGTGTCTTGAAACCGGGAAATTCTGAGATCTCACTGAGACCTAATTGCTTTGTTTTCTTTAGTTGTGGTCTTGGACCCACCACACCCTGAAATGATTTTGGAGCTTCATAAAGTCTTGAAATGTCTGTTCTGAATGAAGTTGCTCATGGCAGGTAATGTGTAATGCCTCCGTGCAAAAGTCAAGAGGTCGACAGAGAGCACCTTCAGAGCTGACCCATGTCCATGCTCGCTGTAACCTGTTGACACATTTCCTATTCATACTTTGAAGTATTGCTATTTACTACTATATCTGATACATACAACAAAGAAAACAAGCCAAAGTAAGTATTTGCTAGCATCTGGACTGCACTGAACTGCTGAAAACAACACTTACTTAGGGAAGCAATCCACAAGGAATAGATGTGAGTAATAATTTTGTTGTCTTTATTTCCCACACTTGAATCTCTTCTCCACAGAAGTTTCACTCATGAGTTCTACATACTAACACTTAACAAACTATTATGTATTACAAACAACTATTTCAGAATTTGAAATGCAAATAGAAGTAATTTTTTAAAAAAAAAAATTACCCAGCTTAATCAAGATTTTAGAATTTTGTGATATATTGAAATCTTTCCTTGACACCTGATAATTCAATACTTCAGTTCTATAAATTATTTTCTTTCATAACACCTTCTTGTCACCAGGATCCCTGGATCCCTTTCTACAGAGCTGCTCTCCCAACAGGCAGATTCAGGTAAAATATACATACATTAATAACGATAAAAATCAGATTTATGAAATACAAATCATTATTTGCAGTCTGTGAACTTTACAGTGATACAAATAAAGCAGTTGTAGCGATCTTTTGAAGAACAATTTTGACCACAGATCTCAGGAATTATACAGAATAATAGCTGCATTTAGTCTAGACAAATAGGAGTATGTAAAACAGCACTTTTCAGGGCTTTATCTTTTGTTTACATTGATCTTCCTGCTGCTGTCTTACTTCGCAGCCTCCTCACAACACAGCTTACAATAACCCAGAATCACTATCATGTTTACTTTACCCCTTATATCAGTGTATTTTAATAATGTACAAGTTGATACACATCTTACAGCTACCTGTCTCTTCTCTTCCTCCACACAGACAATTTATTACTTTCTCTTATCATTTCATTATATTTTATATATACTTCCATTTTCTGGGATTTTGCAGTCAATAAGCAGTGACCGTACCACGCTGTACTTGTAATATATAAAAAGGTCCTTCAGGCAGCAGAGTAATGTAATTGAGCACAGTATTAATTTTTACCCCATTTTGCTTTGCCAGCTGAAAAATATCAAACAAAATATGGGATGACTATAACGTACTGTCCTTTGTGAGAGCCATACAGTTACACAGCTTTTGCATGATGGCTAAAGATACAGAATTGCTCAAAATCTAGTAGAGTGATTTTTCTCTATGAAAGGATAAAGCATATCCTGAAGCAGAAGTTCCAAGATGCTGTCTTTAATTTGCATGTTGTCAAATAAAATAACAAGAACATAAATGTCCAATACCTGCTGGAGTGAATTATCTTGAGATTTGCAGCTGTAGAAGGGTACACCTCTGTGAAAGTGCTTTATGCAGTAAAAGGACATGACACAATGCATGACACTAGAAATCTGACATTCAAATCCTTCATTTTTAATGAAATGCATTTGCATGCCACAAAGCCAACAAATGTTTTTTATCTTAGCAAGGATTCAAGGATTAATAAAATATTTGCCTCACTGATGGGAGCTGGGAGTAAAATCCTAACTTAATTGAAGTCAATGGAAATTACGACGACTTCACCAGGATCAAGATAGTACTTGGGGAATTTCTGTCTTCTACACTCATATCCTCAGATTATCTCTTCCTTAAAGAGTTTTCTACAAACAGATCAGTGCAAAACATGTTCTCAATAGTAAGAGAATTTGTCTGAAGAATAAATACTAATTCTTGATGGAGGGTGATCAGAGGACTGAGTAAGAGAATTTGTCTGAAGAATAAATACTAATTCTTGATGGAGGGTGATCAGAGGACTGGAGCACCTCTTCTGCAAAGACAGGCCAAGGGAATTGAGGTTGTTCAGCCTGGAGAAGAGAAAATTCTGCAGGGAACCTTATAGCAGTCATCCAGTACCTAACAGAGACTACAGAAAAGCTGGAGAGGGACTTGTTATGGGGACTTCAGCAAGAGGATGGGGGGGGGTACATTTTCAAACAAAAATATTTTTATTAGATCTTAAGACAGAATTCCTCACAGTGAGGACATTGATGCACTGGAACAAGTTGTGCAGAGAAGTTGTGAAAAAGGTTAAACAAAGCCAAGCGCAAGGTCCTACACTTTGGCCACAATAAGCCCCTGCAGCTACAGACTGGGAGATGAGTGGCTGGAGAGTAGCCTGGCAGAGAGAGACCTGAGAGTACTTGTTGACAACTGGTTGAACAGGAGCCAGCAGTATGCTCAGGTGGCACAAAAGGCCAATGGCTTCCTGGCTTGTGTCAGGAATAGCATGGGATGTAATTCTCCTGCTGTACTCAGTGCTGGTGAGGCCTCACTGGAGCAGTTCTGGTCCCCTCACTTAAAGAAAGATATTGAGGTACTGTAGTGGGTCCAGAGGAAAGCGACGAGGCTAGTGAAGGGATTAGAGGAGTCAATGAGGCTGGTGAGGGCACTGGAATGTGCTGCCCAGGGCAGTGGTGAAGTCACCATCCCTAAGGTGTTTAAGAAAAGATTGGATGTGGCACTTAGTGCCATGGTCTAGTTGATTGTGGTGATGTTAGGTCACAGGCTGGACTTGATGATCTTAGAAGTCTGTTCCAGCCTCAATAGTTCTGTGATTCTGTGGATGCCTCCTCCCTGGAAGTGTTCAAGACCAGGCTGGATGGTCTGGGCAACCTAGTTTAGTGAGAAGTGTTTGCCCATGGCATTCCATGATTCTATGATAATGTGATACAAGTACTAAAGCTCAATTAAGTAGAGTAAATGAAGCACATACACTGTGAAACTGAAGCATCAGTAGCTGTGTACTACCTTCCAGTTTTCAAAACTTTGTGAACTGAGTCAACCATCAATCAGAACATTGGTCTTGTCAAAAATATGTGATGATACCCACTAAAATGCGGAACAAATTGGTGAGGTTCCCACATTTGTTTTAGTGCTATAATATAAACCAGCAGCATGTAAAGGTGTAATCAGACAACAAAACTGTCAGCAGTGTTTTCTAGTGCTTCATAAATCTCTTTCTTGAAGAGAAAATGACAAAGCAGCACCAACAGTAACACTCCCTTTCCAGATCTGCAGCCCAGACACAGCAAATGACTGAGGAATCCAAAACAAGACAACAATGAATCTAATGTTCTAAAATCTGAAGTTGTGAAAAGGAAAAACATCAAAAAAATTCTATCAATCCCTCTTTGCAACCTCAGAGGTATTTAGACACACGTGACAGTCCAATTTCTGACCTTTAAATGTCCTTAATTTCTTACTAATTGAATTTACTTAGGGATAGATAAGAATTTCACTTTTGACAAAATCAAACAATTTACAGTTCAACTCATCTGCAGGACAGGCAACAGTCACCTTACTGACAAGCATTTAACCTGACAAGCATTTCCAGAGGTTGCCTGATGAGCCTCTTCCAAATTACTGAATTACCTACCACTTCTGTGCCACATTTGGTCAGAGGCCAGAGGACACTGTTAGCAGATGCTACCATGCCCATCCTCTGATTCACATAGTCTAGAACATGGTAGAAGTGTAAAGCAAGACCTCATTAAGACCTAATTGAAAATCTGGGCACAGGTGTCTTCAGGGAAGGGGCTTTGGGCCAAATCTGTGTTCTGTTAGAGACAGAAGAGTAAAAATAAGACACTGCAACGCAGGACATTTATCAAAATCACCTTGAATTGTGCGAATTTTAGGTGTGAATATACTGATACACCTGCTAGGGCCATAAAGATTTCTGTCTTCTCCTATGATAACCTCTGCTGTCCCCTTGTCTAGAGCAGAACTAAAACAACACAATGTTTGTAGTTGTAATGTATCATCAGAAGATATATTCGGGAGGGAAACAGAGGTGTAGAAAGAAGGCATCCAAAAGAAATCAAGGAAGGAAGAAAAACCACTTTACCTCACTTTTAAATTGCCCTGCTGCGGCTGTCCGTCATAGATTGACAAAATATCAAAATCCTCTTCCAGAGCAAACGTGTGGAATGACAGTTGTATCCTGTTGCGTTCTCCTGTGATAATGATCCATGTGCAGTTGGCATAATTCGGATAGCCATGAGGAAATCCGGGGCTTTCTATAGTACCATTTGGTCCCTGTACTAATCCTCCACAGTTCTGACCTGAAAAAGAAGAAAGGATAAAATGTGTTTTAGTCACTTTCCCCCTCATTCAGCGTGTGTTTTTACTATACACAAACTTCATTTGTCATATTCTTTTCTAGACTGAGAACATCACAAAACGTCGCTTTTGCATCACTCTTCTGTTTTGAGTCAAAGCCCCCCTTGCTAGATCTTCAGTGACACCTACCACCCTTTCACGCAATGAATCACTATTAGAGGTTATGTAGTATTAGTAGTGCATGACTTACTCATCTGTACGTGAAACGTAAGCACTAGCTTGGATGCCACAATTTCAACAGGCTGACGGTTTTAGAGCCCCAGTGTTCAGAGCTTTTTGGTGAATGCCATTTACAAAGTTTTAAAGCAAATACTCAAGCATTAGTTCCTGCTCTGCTGGAACACACGTTCAACACAGACAGAAAAATGCAGACACACATATATTTCCCATTCTGATGCAACAAACATTAACATTTTTACACTTTGAAAATGCAGCAAAATGTGTCTGAGGTGTAACACTTCTAGTGCTACAGGTACAGCACTAGATGAGGAAAGTCTTAAAATTGGCTATGTTAGGATTCTTTAAAAACCAGCTAAGGGTTTGCTCAACAGACATTCACACTTAGCTTGTATAGAGAGTCACAGAATTGTTTTAATTGAAAAAAAAACCTTTAAGATCATAGAATCATAGAATCATTAGGGATTGGAAGAGACCTCGAAAGATCATCTAGTCCAATCCCCCTGCCACAGCAGGATCACCTAGAACAAGTCGCATCATCAAGTCCAACAGTTAACCCAGGACTGCCAGGTCACCATTAAATCATGTCTCTCAGAAGCACGTAGTCCTTTAAATACCTCCTCCTTGAATGGCTCCTCTTTGACTCAGCCACCTCCTTGGGCAGCCTGTTTCAATCATTTACAACCCTTTTGCTGAAATAAATTTTCCCAATGTCTAAATCTAAACCTCCACTGGTGAAACTTGAGGATATGTCTTTTGACCTACCACTTGCTACTTGGGAGAAGAGACTGTCTCCCACCTTGCTACAATCTCCTTTCTGGTGGCTGTAAAGAGCAATGAAGTCTTCCCTTAGCCTCCTTTTCTCCATGCTCAAAGCCATCCAGCCAGCATTTTACCCAGCAAAGCGTATGCTCATCCAAACGATGAGCAGCCAGTTTCTCCAGAAGAATGTTGCGGGATATGGAAGAGGAAGTTGCCATCAAGACAGCTTGTTTTGCAGAGCACACTGTTGCTACAATCCTACTTTATTTTGCTGCTCTCACACAAAATAGTGGCGCTGGCTCAGAGCTGGAAAGAAGCATTAATGAAGTATTTGAACAGAGGAAAGTTTAAGGTCATTCTGTGCATTGTAATGCCTGGAATATTACACGCATTTTAAGCCTTTAGAATTAGTGTAATCCCAACATTTTACTGTTACACCTAAACCAGAGAAGTATTTCGGGCTGCAATTTTACCTTCAGCTTCCCCACAGTTGGTCTCCGAGACTCAGTATTTCAGAGCAGTGCTATCAAATGCTTGCAGGAGGTTTCTAAATCTTCATAAAATGGATTTAGTAAAAGGAATTTTCTGCTAAAACTAAAAAGCTAGTAATAATTTTCTGCTAAATTTCAAATACAACAAAACCTTTAATGAAAAGGTATAAAGGTGATGGGGATTCAGGAGATTTTTAATTTTTAAAGTAAAATTCACCTCCAGTACGTCTACCAACTGACTCACATTACACAAATAAAACACTGGTACTATTAAACATTCCTTAAGAAGGAAGCTATCGTACGATGAACTTAGCGTGGACCTTTTAGCTCTGTAGTGCTCACTGTAACTCTTCAGCTCTTCTGCAGAAGCTTTGAATTTTATATGTCTTCCTACTACCACAGGGGAAATGCCACACGAGTGTCACAAGCAATTTAAAATCATGTAGTTGCTACAAAAATAATGTTCTGAAAACAGAAAAGGGAAATTATAGTGACAGCCCACTGCCCTAATACTCTAACAAGCTACTTCATGTCAGCAGCAGACCGCAATTGGTTTGTGTAAATGAAGCACCTCCTGAAAGCTGCACAGAGCAGCAG
Source organism: Phoeniculus purpureus (assembly GCA_028565055.1). NCBI lineage: Eukaryota > Metazoa > Chordata > Aves > Bucerotiformes > Phoeniculidae > Phoeniculus > Phoeniculus purpureus. The sequence continues at coordinate 15,757 of JAOXOE010050769.1, read as the reverse complement.
CTCTCCCAGTGCTCACTGTGAAAGGGTTGCTGAGAAAGAGGAAAGCTACCAAATGCAAGTTAGCAATTAAACTAAAATCTACCAAATACATCTTTTAGAAGCAGAAATCTGTAATTCTGGTGAATAAAGACTTTCATTTAGCATATGTCAATGCAATATATTAATTATGTTTCTGACTGCTACAGGGAGACAAAGAAATCGCCTCCCTCATCTTTTCGGAAATCCTGAAGGTAAAAACTCAGTACTACTAGGGTAGTCAGCAACCCCCAAAACAACCACAGCCCAGCATACTCCTTAGGGAGGCTGCTTGCTACCTCTTTGCAGAAGTTTTGGCAACTGCCAGTGATCCTTCCCAGCTTTAACCCAAAAGCTGTTTCACACATCCTTACTGTCGTGTAGATTAAACCTCTTGCACACTGATCTCTTGGAAGCAAAATAAACTCCACTGAAAATGCTTAAGCATTTCTTACTACCCATAGCTTTTTCTTTCTCCGGTTTGCTTTTGCTCGTATGTGTGTGCTTTTGTCTCCCTCCAGCTCTGAAAACATCTATAAACATGCTCCCGTTCACTTTATACCTCAGAAATACAAGACAAAGGTCTGTAAAGGAATATTTTGATTTTATATGCATACACATCAATACCTCAATAAAACTCCTAAAAGAAATTTAATACATAGTTAACACAGCACCTGACAACCATAAAGAGGATTTCTCAATATATGTAAGTCCAAAACCTTCAGAACGGTAAAAATTCAGCATCAAATCACTTAGGAGAGAGATTCATTTGGAGGTTATGCTTGGAGAGTAAGAATGAAGAGACTTATGGGTGACAGATGGCAGCAAATTAGATAAAGTTGGCCATGCAGTGCACCCCAACAAATGCATTTTCTGACAGCGGATACCACAGACGATTAAGAGGTTTGTAATGGTTTAGCACCAGGGTAGCCCAAAGAAATGACATTCTGCCCGACCATCCAGAAGAAAATCTCTTTCCTCCCACCCTGAGGGGAACAGAGATAAAGTAACATGGAAACTGGAACTGAAAATATTAAACTTTACTGAACGTTATTAGAAATTTTACTCCTGGCTCAAGTCCACCCCTCCCCTCACACAGGCCTGCTACCCTTAACTGAAACAACCCGTAAAGCCTATGGATGAAGGGAGAGGCGTAGTAGGCAGTGCTTACTTCTCTTCTCATGAGGAACTAAGCATTTTCCTTCGCCTGGCCTGGGAACAAAGGGAGGGTCTGAGAGAGAGAGAAAGCAAAAGAGGGACCAAGAGCTGCAGAGGGACAGAGAAGACGCAATGCGCTACAGTCCAAAGAAGCTTCAACCAAGCTCCCAAAACAGACAAAAAGGAAGGGGTGCCAAGAAGAGCAAAAGAGGAAGACCTTATCCCCAAATAAGGACCCCAAAATTTGCCTGGCTTACTCCACCTCCTCAACCTGTCTCCCCAGCTGCCTCCACCTCCATTCCCCCTGCCTGTTCTGCTTCCTAATTAGGTGACACTCCGTGCACCAGAAAAAAAGACGCAGCACATTGCTACAGCACACACAGAAAGTTAACTCCTTCTGTGCTGAAAGAGAGTCTGATGCAGGAATGCTATGAACAAATATGATTTCGCCAAATCCATTAATAAGGGTCCTGATTAACTATTTTGTTTCTTAACAACAAATTGGTAGCAAAAAGTGTCAACAAAGTAAAGAAATTGAAAGTACTGATGCATTGTATAGGGAGTCTCCTTCTCTGGAGATGTTTAAAACCTGCCTGGATGTGTTCCTATGAGGCTTGGTCTAGGTGATCCTGCTTTGGCATGGGGATTGGACTAGATGATTTTTCCAGGTCTCTTCTAATCCCTGACGTTCTGTGATTCTGTGAACACAGTATGTTAAAATATATAAGAATATTAGTAACTGCTGAGTTGTATCTAAGGCGCAGAAGAGAATGCAGGCTGGATACTACTGAATATGCTCTAATCCATATTTTTCACCTTAACTCTGGCCTTTGTGTAAAATACAAATACACATCTTGCCATTCCGCACTAGACATGCAGTTATTGATTAGTAGTGCATCAGTACACTGAATTACTTTGGTGTTAAAGGTGCATTAGAAGACAACATTTTATTAGGATGACACCACGTTGTTTATATGAATACAAACTATGCTGTCAACATTAATTTCCTCTCAAGTGTTGTCTGTTTCAGGGAAGTTATTTTAACTCTTTAAGTTACACATTTAACTCTAAACTTAAGTGCAACTTAAAAAGCCAATTCTCTTGGTCTGTTGTTGAAAATTATCTACACTGATCTCTGCCTTGGGTGCCTTGGATTATTTGCACGCCCAATGCAAATGCATCTGCACTTGCTTGGGCTCAGCATTTCTCTGTTGTGACCCCCTAAATGAGAGCCCACCAAGAAGAAAAAAAAGCAATTTTTGCCTCAAATGCTGAGACTAAATGGGTGGTAGAATCACTAAGAATCAGCAGAACTTAAACAGTGCTTTGCCAAAGGACTTTGTAAAAACATCACACAAGTTCTAAAACTTGGACTCATACTTCCTTGGGCCTTTATATTGATCTTGACTATGTTTATCACCACCAGGCCCCCGTGTTTACTAGTATCCAATAATTAGAACCATCAAAGTACAGGGGTTTTTTTCCAAGTTTAAAATACTTCTACAAGAAACAATCAACCTCTTCCTTTTTGTAATTTACGGGTTGTTCTGTTGAATGCTGATGTGCTCATATACACAGATGCATTTGTACATTTATATGTATGCATTTTTACATTTAAACCGATGTTTGCACGATATATGTATCTTTAACAAGCAAACTATAAAATTTGATAAAACATAGCACCATTGATGATGCTAAAGATAATTTGGACAATCATGATAATGCAGTCACATTTGTTTCTCGTGAATACGTAAATATCATCATCCACTCTGCAACGACAAAGGAAAGCAGCAGCTGGTAGTGAGGCTGAGATGCCTAGCAAGAGGAAATCTCCTTCATACTTTAGATACTAATAAAACTGTAACTCATATGAGGATGTTTAATAGGCTCACAATTCCCTATACATTTCTCCAATATCAAGACAAAAAAGGTTACCTAGGAAGGACTTTGCCAGAAAACAAACCTTCCCCTCTTCAACACCTACATCTTAGGAGATTCTTAAAATGAATGCATTCCAGTAGCCTCTTCTTTCTCTTCCATAGCACTTGATTTCTCTTCCACAAACTTGTATAGTCACATCTAAGTCCATCCTAACTTTTAGGACCTTAATATACTACACAGAGAATACTAAAACATGAAAAATCCTGCTTTCTGTTTGCTCAGCAGCTACCATTTGCTGGGTACGTTTGATGACCCACTGAATTTTTTGCAGTAAAAGCAAATGATTCTTACTGATGTTTATGCACCACTTACCATGCTATTGACCTCCATCAATGTCCAAGCTGCTTTTTTCCCCCCAAGTTCTAAAGTTCTTTGTTTTATCTCTGCTCTTTGTAGTAAAGCCATGTCGCCATCTTTCTCTGAACCTTCTGCAGCTTTCTTACAGTTCCCATGAGACAGTGATACCAGAACTTCTTGTAATACTGAAAACTATATCCACATTATTTACTCAGCAATATTTTTAATCCATTTTCTGTTCTACTACTAATTTGATCCGCGCGTGTGCCTGTGTATATAAAATACATACAAAATACACGTAAAGAGTATATATAAAACACAGTATCTCTAGCAAGCAAGCCTCTCTTGCAGGCTATTTGCTCCATCCATGACAAAAAGAGGAATAATTTTACATTCACAGTATCAGCTTGCAGTGCTCTCTGATACTAACATTTCATTTCGAGCGACGCCTTCAGAGAGGACCCAGCAGTTCCTCGATCTTACTAGGATTTCACTGATCCACATTCCTTTTCCTACTTCGTCTTGTGATGTACTCCCTCTGGTACTCTACACAAACCAGCATTAATCACTTCCTTTGCATATATAGTGGGATGAATCCCTGGCTCCAACTCTCTTTTATCCTAATTTATAAGGCCTTAATTACAAGCCAACACTTAGAACCCCCATAGATTTTAACTTCTCTCTGATGCACAAAAAGTCCAAGGACACATCTCTGACATCCCTAGCTCAGCCAACATTTGTAGTCATGACCACCCTCACCCATGAGTACACTGGTAGGAGCTCCGCTCTGCTAGTGGGGTGGGGAGAGGGTACACTGCCTAACCACAATTGGCCACCATGGCCCCACCAGGTGTAGTGGAGCAGAGGCTCGCCTAGCTCCCCAGGGGGTCTGTGTGGAGCACAGCTAAGCACAGCCAGTTCTCCTGCTCCTGCAGCTGCTTCACCGCATGGTGCTGGACCCCGCTCACCGCCAAGTTGTTTTGAGCAGTCACCAGACCTACTGTGGCCCTGCTCTGCTGCGTGACACCAGAGTGTGGCTTGGGGAGCACAGTCCCTCCTCCCCACAGCCACAGCAGGGAAGACGCTGAGGCATGTGCGAGTCAGCTGCCACCACCACCCTGGCAAGGCCATGCCCATCAGCTGATTGCTTTTGAAGACATCAAAATCTGGTGACCACAGCCGCTGCCTTCTCCTCTAGAACTGTAGCCATTTAGAAGGAAGAAAGAGAGAGGGAAAGGACCCTGAAGAAGGACCCTAAATCTGGGGCCACCATGCTTGTTTTGCTGCAAGGGTTGAAGCCCATGTGATCAACGCTATGTTCCCTTTGTTCTGGCCACGGGCATGGCCACATGTGGTGGGTGCCATGTCGTCTTTGTTCCTGGCCATGGTACTGATTAAGAAGCTGTGTCTAAGCTTGCTGCTGAGGAACTGGGAAATGCTTATGTAAGCAGGAGAAAAAAAGCCCTGAGATGGGCATCTGAGAGTTCCTTCGTGTTTGGCTGGGCTGTTTGTGCAGCAGAAGGGACTTGAGAGTTCTTAAACTCTTGGCAAAAGAGAGAGAATGGGGTTTTGAAGTGCGTGCTGTTGAATCAGAGATGCTGTTGCAGCCTGAGGATTATGCTTGCCTAATCGACGTCTGCTGGCCACGCCACGCTGTGAAGAATTCATTGAAAGCAAAAAGACAGAAACAGAGATTTACGGATGGCTGGAAAACGCACTTCCCATGAATGACTTGACCCGCAAGTAAGCGCCTGAGTTCAGGCCAGAGGGTTGGTCATATCCCCTTTAGGTTAAAGCTCTTTTCCCCAGGACTCTAGTCTGAAGCCAAACCTTGATTGCTTCCCATTGTAATGGCGTTGTGATGCAGTTTCTGTTTATTTTACTTATTTGGATGTTTCTCCTTTCTTTTTCTTGGTTGTGGGTTCAACACATTCCTCCTTTTCAGTGAACTTGCTTTACTGCCTGGTAAATTCTCTGAAGGTGGTTGGTGTGCTTTGACTGTAGACACCAACTCAGGGACCAGTCGAAACCTCTGAATTATTATATGTTCAGTCGCTTGGCAGCTACAGCTAAAAATAGATTTAAAAAAAAAGGCAGGTAAATTGAAAAACTGAATTTCTTCAAACCTGCATTTGTTTGTGTCTGACCAGGACCTTCACTAGGTCCACCTTACATGAGAGGTATGGTTGGTAAATGCTGCACTGCACGTAATAATCCTAAGTCCCGATGCAGATGTTCACAGTGATTGCAGCTCCAGTCTATGAAGCATTTTAAATTCAGAACATACTCCTAGGCACGGGATATATATATTCATTGATTGTGTCGACGAAACAGAAAAGCAGTGTTCTTCAAGTCCCAGATTAGTACTTTGAGGGTCAAGCAATCGCTTTGTGTGCAATTTCCTATGTATATTTAAGCCTTCAGCCAGCACCCAACTGAAATTAAATTGTCCTGAAGGTTGAAAGATTAATGCCACCACTCAGCAACCTCTGAAACAAGTCCTGCCATATTTGTAGCTTTGCTGTGTACCTGAGCAAAACATCTTAATTGCTGGTAAGTAACAGGGTTTTTTCTCTTTGTGTTAATGAAGTTCTCAACACTGAAATGCATTTTATACATCAGGTCAATTACCCTGCCATGGCAAATTCAGAAAAAGATATTTCATGTTTCTTTTTCAATACGGGAATGTACAAAAGGACCATTAAATCAGTATTCACGCAAGTTAATGGGGAAATAAAAAGCAGCCGAATGTACTTCTATGCAGGAAATTCTTTAAGGGATTTTAATGCTTTTACAAAAAATCCGCTGTACAACAGCATCGACTCAGTGCCGCTGGCTAGAAGAGACGACCAAAAAAACATTAAAAAAATACCATAATCACTGCATCCTGGCTGCAGCTTAACCATCCTTCCTTCTGACAAAGCAATAAGCTCCTAGTTAAAAGCAATGAGGTTACACTAAACCATTTTATCTCTTTTCCTTCGCAAATAATGATTTTTAGCCCAGGAAAGCAATCTTTATTTTTATTCTTATTTTGCATTTACTTCTTTTGTTTTTAAGAATACAATGCATTAAAAAGAGGAAAACAATGCAAGTTATTTGCCAGAATTGAAATACAAAGCAGATGGGTTTAAAAGATGGAGCAAGACCCTATATTGTAAAAAGATGAGCCAAACACAGACAAACTTAGTGCCTTTCAAAACAAAAACTTTCTTCATAGATGCAAACTCAGTTACAGATGGGGATCGCTGAGAACAGGCTGGATTTTGTTCACTTTTCTATAATAAATTGAGGCTTTAGGTAAACATCACTCACTATTGTAGTTGCTCAGCAACAGCTAGTAGAACGGAGAGCTCGGTACAGCTTGCATAAATAAAAGGAAAATGCTGATTTCTTTCTTTGTGAACTACTGGGACAATCATCAAAATTGTCTTCTGAATTTCTCTGGAATAGGAGAACTCAACTATAGTCAAGTTACCCAAATACTTCTTTATTTCCCTTCTGCCAGACCCCTGCAGGATAAACATCTCTACCAGATCTTATCACCTCAGTATTGTCATTTTGACTTTTCTTTCCTTATTGATGCCACTCTCCCAGAATACATCATAGCCTCACTCACATACGAGGATTTCGCAGCAGAAGTATTTTTGTTGCCACCTTCGTCACTGAATGCCTACACGCCATGAAGCTGAAGCAGAAGTGTAACACAGTTCAAGCAGTTTGGGCTTGTACTATTGAAAAAGTATATTGGCAAAAATCCTAACTCTGAAAATTGGGAAAAAACCGTTTGTCTGGTTGTAACTACTCCATGTGCATCATGTGTATTACTGGCATTTTCGTTTCCTGGCCATTATTACTTTGTGCATCACCTCTGTTATCCATCAGGCACTTCAGCATATTTTGGCTATATCTGACTACACATTATCAGTCCAGAAAAAGTTCCAAATTTGTTTATCTCTACTTCAGTTCATGCTGTCTTTGCATTTGAAACAGAGCGTTTTAGTTGAGTGTGTTTAATTACTAGCAAAGTGTGAGCTGACATCAGCTGAGAAGGACAAATACTGTCTGCTAAATTAAATTAATAGGTCATAAATTGAGTGGCAATAAATTCTTCAGTAGTGATTAGAGAAGTTTAATTTTCAAAGTTAAAAGAAAAGTTACTTTTAAAACTGAATTTAGATCAGATGACTTTGTATTAGCTTTTAGTGTAAAATCATCACCTTTGAAAAAGCATTTTACGGGAAGACTTCTAACTTTCACATTTCAAAAAAAGGTATTTTATGAAACTACTGCAAGTAATGAAGCATTCCTCTTAACAGATATATTATTTTATATAGCTAATTGTGCTTCTTCATTAAATGGGTTTTATGCAAATCAGAATATGGGCACTCCTATCCTATTTAATTTGCATAGAAGCATGAAGTCTGTGAACAATTCACAATCTGAGCTAGCAGACAATAATACAGTTAAATTAGTGACAGTAAATGTATGTCTACATGTGCATATACAAAGTATGAATTTAATTGCACTTCTCAAGTTAATAAATTTACAGAAAACATACAACCTCTGATGTTCCTTACCATTACCAGGGTGGCAGTGACATAAGATACATTTCCTGGAGACTACAAATTCAAAATACAGCTACTGTGACATTCATGACTGGAAATTAAATGATGTGTTCTAGTCACCTTAGCCACAGGAAACACAGTACCTTATGTTTTGTATCTCACTGATACACGTGCACCATATTAAATCACTGCTTTTGCATCCCATGGGGCAATGGGACGGAGCGGAGGGTGATGTAGCTCTTGTGCCTAAGTCTTGATGTGAGCAGCTGATATGCACCACAGTATTCAGAACAGAGATGCTAAAAACCATCTCACAGCACCAATAACAAACACAACTGGGTAAAGCTACAGCTGTACCTGTGATTCAGTGTTTTTCTGAATCCTTTGCTTTATCTACACCAATTCCAGTGGGTGCCACAATGTTGCCAGGCTGATTTGTACCCCCAATTCATGCTAAGTATATATTTCTGCACCTACGTGGAGATCAAGTTTTACCTCTCCCATACTAAATGTAGTGTTTCTGGTTTGTTTTCCATTGTGCCTATCTCACGGATTGTTTTAAGGTCTGCAAAGAATCGCAAGTGATGTTCTCACCTGTGACAAAAGGGCTACTAATACTTGTTTTAAGGAACAGCTGATTAGAATAATACTTTGTAAGTAGTGTATGTAATATATTTATTTACTAATTAAACACAATCTGCTTAAGCAAGTGATTCAGAGAGATAACAGAAACAAAAGTTCATAAAATGAATTCAAGTAAATTAAGAAATGTACACGGTAGAACAAACTGGAACTGCAAAGCACAGAAGAGGCTACTTATGATACTACATATTTAAATAATTTCTCCTAACAATGCATCAATTCATACAGTGCTTTCCAGAGCAAGTTTGCCTGTACAACACAACTTCCCAACAGAATCACAGTGGATGTGTTTTGAAATAAATCGAAAATTCATCTAAACACTCATGCAAAACACAAGAGATTGCAGAAACTGGGCAGATACTCCTTCCAGTTGTCTCATCTCTCCTCTGCCCTCACAGACTGCCTGTACCTCACAGCACACAAGCACTATCTCAGGGACTAGTCCTGATCTGTATTGCTCAAAAGGACTTTTAATCCTTGTTTAAGGTGCATTTGAAATAGATAGAAGTGATTCTGCCACTTGCAAGAATAAGACAAGCAATACCCAGTCATGCTAATACTGTGTTGAAATACTGTACAAAAGAAAACAAGACATCTGCATCACTGACTCATCGTCAGGATTCTCCCATGTGACTGACAGAGAACGGAGAGCCAGAAGCAGCACAACACTTAAATGCTATTCGTGTTGGCAGTGCTAAAGCTGGTTGTGCCAGGGTGGCTGAAATGTGGGCTGATCTGCCGTGTCAGTGCCACATCTATGGCGCAGAACTGCCCTTGGACATAGGAACTATTCTGGTAGTCACAGTCACTGCTTTCATGAAACGACATGGCGATGGGTTTCTCAAGGACATTTTTAATTCAGCACTTACAGGAGATAACCTTGTGACACTTCCACCGTGTGTTCTAATGGCAACGATTTTCTGGGGATGGTACAATTACAGCATTGTCTGTTCTTCTTCTAGAAAAGCTTTGGTATTTGTGATAATCAAGAGATCTAAGTTTAATTAAATAATTGAGGTATGGGAGTGATGGGTAGTGGAAGGTGCTGGTCCTGATATCTTACAGCCTTTCTGAACAGTAACACAATATATTTCACTATTGGATTGTCCAGGAGTGTGACTGTACACCCACTGAAGTCAATGACAAGGATTCTATAGACTTCAGTGAGAGAATTTTGTACATATACATGTAGATTCATTACACAGAATCATACAATGTCTTAGGTTGGACGAGACCTTAGAGATCATCCACACCAACCTCCCTACCTTATCTGACTCGCTTCTAGGAAGAGACAAAATCTGATAGGGAAAGTATTGTCATGGCTCAATAGAAGTGGACATGCCTCTGGGAGATTGCACGTGGCCATCAGTGAGAGCAGGACCAGAATCTAAAATCTTAGCTTTTGCTCATGTTACACCAGACTGCATCATGTCATGCTGTCATACAGCTAACCTGACAGGGACATTTATGTCACAAAACAAAGACAGAGGAAAGTAGCAGTGATTTGAAAACATGTTCATTTGAGTTGACTGGTCCATTAGCAGTTATGAGAAAACAAGCTTTCACTTGTTTAAAATTATGCTTGTCCTTAAGAGCAAAAAGCTGCCCTGCTTCACTTTTTATCCACCTGCTGTACGTCATCAATTCAATTCATAGTGCACCCGTTACTAGAGTTCAGCTGCGGGACTCACCCTTGGAATTCTCTAAGCGTTCACCTCTACCATTCCCTTAGTACACCTGACTCACAATTTGTCCTGCTCCCTGCAACCTCCCTTTTTCTAGGAGGAGCATGGTCACACATATATGAAAACAACATATGTTTTTTTGTGGCAGAAAGTGTAAAATTAAACTTTCCACAGTGGCTTGCTGGACAGAGAGCCAAATGCTGTTTCATGCTTCAGCTATAACATCATAACCGTACTATCTTCTTTGTGTCCTTGTAATCTACACCTGAAGCAGCTCCACAATTCACAGAATGGCTGTCAGCTGGAGTCATCCAGACTGTACAAAACCTGTTCTTTCAATTCCACAAAAATCTGCAGTAGTGGTGTGCTTGCAGTAGCACACTTTGAAATGAAATGCAAGGTTTGCTGCACTGCACGGTTTACAACCACTAGCTGGTTACAAATGACGACATTAATTAGGAATACAGTTATTTTACCTTTAAAACAGTCCTTTGTGATTCTTGTGTAACTGGTGTTCTAACATAATGGGTATTCTCCCACGTTTGCATCATAGATTCTTTAAGCTATTAAAACAGCTAGAGTGAGGAATGGGAACTTCAGAGATCACATACAAGAGTATAATCGTGTTACTCTCACATCACTTAGAGAACACGTATCCCCTACATGCACTTTGCAAATCCCCTCCTGCTGGCACTTCTAAAAGAAAGTGTAACTAATTAAACAGGTTTATTATTAAGTGTCTTTGATTTATCCCAGCATTGCCCACTCCAAGCCAACCACCCTTGTGTCATGCTGCAGGTTTCCAGCTGATACAAACCAGCACATGTTCACTAGCTGCATCACATCAGATCAGCCGTAACACTAGCTGAATTTCTAACACTGATTGCACCATCCAGCTTTTTTCTTTCCCTTCTTATTGCTTCCCTGCATCTATCCTTTCTTCAGTTTTCAAATACTTATTTGGTGAACACATTTTATTTTTTATTCTGGAATCTGAACTTCTTAATGATCCTCTCAAGTACTTTGCTATTTTTGTATTCCTAAGGCAAAACACTGTGTAAGTCATTAGCAGCAAAAGAAAGTGCAAAGAAAAGGTCTGTTTAATGTATTTTTAAACCCTTTCCCAGATTCCTTGGCTGTCAAGTCGTATGATGGCTGCAACAGACACTGAATTTCAGCTGTCATTTAATTTACAGAAAGCTTGACAGAAAGGCTATGTGAAGACTGTAATGCTGAGACATTCCACGTTGACACAGGTCAGTGGCCTGTGCAAAGTAAAGGAATGTGAATTTTGCTACTGGAACTGAGATTTTAGTTTGTCGTCTTTGTTTAGCTTTAGAACCAGCTGCAAATAAAAGCTTTTTCAATGGAATTCCAAACATATAAATATTTGGCTTTCAGTTTATGTGCTGTTTATCAGGGACATCTGCAACGATCACTTTTTTGTTGCAGTTTACTCACGCTGTTTGCGTCGAAATAGAACCATTCCTTCCAAGAGTGGCAGGACATGTTTGAAGACGTCTTACTAGCAATTCTCAGACCAAGATTCAAATATACTATTTACTTGAACGTGGAAATATAACACATTTTCATGTAGTTCTGCTTAACATCCAGCCTCCTCCCACATTTTTTCTTTCTTGGTTATGGGTTCAATACACTCCTTCTTTTCAGAAAGTTGTTTCCTTGCCTGATAAATTCTCCTCTAAAGCTGGTTGGTGTGCTTTGATTGCAGGCACCAACTCAGGGACCAATTGAGACCTTCTTTTCAGCCCAGGACACCACCAACCCCCATCCGTGAAGGCAGCTATGCCAAGAAACTAAGACCATGGCTGGAGACACCAAGGATCTGCAAAGCCAAGGAACAAATGTGGGAGCCGGAGGATGCCAGACACCACTACACTCCAGAGTGATGATCTAACCTTTTATCTATTTATCTAGGGGAATGATTGTCCCCCTGTACTTGGCAATGGTGAGGTCACACCTTGAGTACTGTGGTGCTTAGTGACACAGTCTGGTCCTAAAGCAGGCAGAGTACGGTTAATGGTTGGATTTGATCTCATGGTCTTTTCCAATCTGAACAATTCTATGGTTCTTTAAGCCCTCCATAATAAGGCTTAAGTTTTTAAGGAGGCTTAAGGCACATACCATCTCCTTGAAGCCTTCTGCTCCTGCAGGCTGAACAACCCACGTTTCTCTCAGCCTGTGATAGCAGAGGCGCTATCATTTTCATGGACCTTCCCTGGACCCACTGTAACAGGTCCATTTTGGAAGTTATTTAGTAGGAAACCAGTAGTAACAGGATTTCCTTCATAGCAAATAAAGTGTTTTTAATTCTGACTGTAGAATTTTATATCGCCTTTACCTATTTAGATAGAGAAAACCTTTACGAAAAGTCAATGTAGGAAAATGCACGTGTAAATATTCTTTAATGTTGAGAAAGAATAAAAATATTATTTGGTCACATATAGCCTGACAAAGAGCAGAATAAACTTATCAGGGAGTTGTCCTTTGATGGGAGAAGTTTAAAGTCTGTATGAAATGTGGTTAAGACTAGAGAAACACTGCTTTTTTTCTGGTCTATATATGGATAGGAGTGTACAGCTTGAGGCTGCACCAAGGAAGGGTTAGGCTGGATATGAGGAAGCACTTCCTCACAGAAAGGGTGATCAGACAGTTGAATGGACTCTCCAGGGCAGTGGTAGACTTCCCATCCCTGAAGGTATTTAAGAAAAGACTGTATGGGACACTTAGTGCCATGGTCTAACTGGTGTGGTGATGTTAGGTGACGGGCTGGACTTTATGAACTTATAGGTCTTTTTCACCCTTAATAATTCTGTGATTCTTTAAAAGAAGCAGTAGCTTTATCATTTGCCTGCAGCCAAAAACGAAAGCGTACCACAACCACAGGCATTACTCTAAGCAGTCTAACTTTTCAGTATTTCAAGTACAAGCAGTAGTAGATGAGAAAAAAAAAAGGATTTATTTTAAATATGTGTATATATTCACACATTATATATACACACACGTTTGTCATGACAACACTGAATGCAAAAACTTTATTTTTATGAAAATGGTTTTCCCATAGAAGAGTTCACCACACTTTTCATGAGGGAAACAATTCCCACTCTTTTATCTGCAGGAATACTTTCTAACTGCCTACAAAAAGGAATCCTGTATTAAATTTTATTACTAGTACTATATACTACAGTTAGGTATTAAGATCACTCCCTTTTGGGCAAGGCACATCCATTTTGACAGTATGAAAATGATGTAAATTTCTGTTGCTTGCTGAGAAAACAGTCTCAGCAAAAACCAAACCTCTGAGAAGCCAGTAAAAATCAGAAAAGAAACCACCGTTCCTTCTCTCGGTATTAATCAAACAACGTACAATTCATACACAAACTCCTACAAGTTACTAAGGTACTTCCAATGTAAGACAAGCAATTCTGATAGGGAGAAGAATTTTTCAATTATTATGTTTAGTTACAGCTGGAATGTGCAGACAAGCTTGTGAAATCGGTCTCTTTAAATGTGTTAGAATCTAAATATAAAAATACCCCAAAATTCCAGCCTAAATGCAGACTGGAAATGATTGTCCAGCTGAAACGCAATTGTTCTGCTTGACCTACGTATAAAAAGCAACTGCTGGTAGAACATCAGGCCTGTTTCCTGCTTTCTTTCCTTGGCCACCTCTCACTCTTTTTCGAGAGATCACATTGCCTTGCAGATCCAGGGATAACAGTATTTTTCACTCATTTTTCCATCAAATCACAGAAATAATGACATTTGACCCGTGACCTCTGAATCAAAAACAGGAGGAACAGAATCTGGTAGTGTGTGGCTTATAAAAGGCAGCGTTGAGCACAATGTTAAGTCTCATTTTCAGTTTAACTTAGTCATAATAATTATTTAGAAAATTGAGAGGAAAAAAAGACTAGAAACCTCCTAAGAGTATTAACTCCTCTAGAGTGCAGGGGTGTGAGAAAGTAAAGAAACAGAAATAAAATCAGAAACAGGACACAAAAACAGCTGATGGTCTCCAGTGTCCAGTAGCTGTGATTGTCGAGTTTCCCACATTTCGAAATGCTCTAGGCAAGCTTTTCTCAAAGAACAATGACCAACAAGTTAGGGAGGATTATTGTGTAAAACACTAACTTCAAACTAGTAAAGATGTGTTTCGATCTTTAGACTGTTGGCAGGTCCTTTCACTCACTATAGCTCTCAAGTTCATAAATTCCAATATCATTCTACATATTTAATAGATCACTGAGTCTAAAAACCTCCTTTGGCAACTCCAGTCAGTGTCTGTATGATGAGCAGGAACTACTTCAATCCAAAGCTCCTTTTTGAAGCTTTTCCAACAGACATATATAAATAAATCTGTAAGAAGTCAGAAGAGAATGGCAGTCAGTTTGAAGAGCGGTAGAACCAGTTGGAATAGTTTCAAGTCATTAGGGAAAAAAGTGGAAAAATAGTGAAATCTTCCTAAAAATGAGGCACAGCTTTTAACTTTCAAATAAAGATCCAGTTTTCACTCAGAAAATCTATCATTACGTTTTCACGCCAAGTAATGTGCATATCCTGTATGAACTATCCAATAAACACTGAAGTCTATTTCATGTTAATAGAAATTATTAAAAGACATGCAAATTAGAAGATGAAAGTATTTTAAAGAATGACATGTTATAAATAACTTCCTGCTAACATGTATAAAAAGCAGTTTAGCTGAGTCAGAATAAAACTTCACTGAAAGCGTTTTCATACTAAAGCCAGCTACTTCTCATGAGAATATCCATTTCCCCCATTGGGAAGCATGGATTCTCAAGCACTTCTCAGAGAGATAGTGCTAGTCTCAGCGCTCCCTGCATAAGCTGGTCCAATTCAACACAAATTTTAGGACTTTGCTATCAGAATTATTTCATTATATCAAAACATATCATTAACTAGCATCATATTAACAGAATTCCAGTAGTTCTACTTATCAGTTATTTAGAAATATTATTACATGAAAGCTGGTGTGTTTCTTCAGTGAAGCAGCACACTGTCTGCATTCATGTGACTATGGGCCAATCTCTTTTCTGTGGTACACAGCAATATGACAAGAAATAACAGGTATAAACTTGAGCATAGAAGTTTCCACCTCAACATGAGGAGACACTTTTTAGTAAAAAAAAGTAGTGAGGGTGACGAAGCACAGGAACAGGCTGCCCAGAGATGATGTAGATTCTACTTCTCTGGAAAATTTTAAAGTCCACCTGGCCACAATGCTATGTGGCCTGCCCTAGATGATGCTGCTTTGGAAGGGACGTTGGGCTCAATGATCTTGAGGTTCCTTACAATCCCTAACAGAATCACAGAAGCACAGAATTATCAAGGCTGGAAAGGACCTCCAGGGTCATCGAGTCCAACCTTTATCCTATTATCTAACTGCTAGACCAGATCCCTAAGCGT